>CM021103.1:535810778-536071177 GCA_007115665.2 Sequoiadendron giganteum | reverse complement strand
AAGAAGGTAGTGATTGGCAGGAATGAGCATGAACCTTTTCCTATGGACTATTTCTCCATTTATTTCAAGAAGACTATTTGTGCTTTATGTCAAGTTCTGGGAGTCATCTTAAAGAAAACCATGCCTACCGATATTATGTATATGGCTGTAAATCTCCAGCACCTAGGTTTTAACGTGCTATATGATTTTACAACTTATTTGGCAGAGAAGATGCACACGAGTCTGGTAGCCCTAAAGGAGGGAAAGAATTGGGTTGGATTCAAATGGTTTTCCTTGTTAATCCACATGTTTCTGTATAGGGATCAAGTTGTGTTTGAAAAAGATGTGGAATTAAAGAAGAAGGAAGGAAACATTGAAATGCCTATCCAATATTGGACTAGGATTCTTGACATGCATGATCATAAGTTTGATTATGTAACTTTCCATAATATCTTTGGATCTAAATTAATGAAGGCTCTAGTTCGTGACCTCCCAAGGATATCAAAATAAATTCATGACTTCTTGAGGTTGATGGAGAGAAGGCCTGAATTGAACATAATGCACAATTGGGGAGACATTATCCCCTATCATAATACCACAGTTTTTAGGGTTTTTGGCACCAATGTAAATCCAAGGGTTCTAGCAAGGGAGGTGCTTCTTAGAATTGAAATTTTGGAAATCATGAGGCAATTGGGAGGCGCTCAGGAACTACACTTTCCAATTGAATAGAAGAAAGGTTCTTTCTTCCCGAAGTATACAACATTTTTTGATTTTGTTATGGAAAAAAGAGGATGGAAGGATTTGCACATATTACTTGGGCCTTATAGGCTAAGGACTATGTGACCTAGGAATCATGATCCTGAGGGTTTTATCTCTCAAATGAAGGTAAAACATTGGACAGGAACCTTTGTGCACAACTTCTACTTTCCTAAGGACATCATCAGGAATATTTTTGATTTGGAATTACAAGATGAGAGAAAGGCACTATACATTCCCTACTCTAAAATGGTAAAAAGTAAGTAGGAGAAAATACCTGGTTTCAATCCCATACCTAATGCTAAAGATAAGTTTAGCAGGGAAAAGTATAGTATTGATAATTTTGAGAGCTTGGTTGGGGTTTTGAAAGATGGAAGGGTTGTGGAAGAAAGGGGAAAATCACAAACCATCGAGGAGTACCCTGAAGTAAAGCTAGAAGAAAGGCCTACTTATTAGCCCCAAAAGAAGATAAGGGTTTTTTCTAGAAGAAAGGGAAGTAAGGCTAAAGATGTTGCTAAACATATTGTACCATCTTCTTCAGGGCAGTCAGTGCCAAATATTATTGATTTGGATTCACTTCCAAGTTTTTCAGAACAGGCTTGCCCACCATCACCAAAGAGGCAGAAGGTTGAAAGAGTAAAGATTTTTGATTGTGATGGTGATGAGGATGATGGAATTATTGTAACTCCAAATGAAATGCATCCTGAGATGCCATTAGACCTGGTTGACACTACAACAGATTTAGGTGCAGTTACTTTGAGGTTAGGAAAAGATGAAATCAAAGGAATAACAAGTAATGATGATTTGAAGATATAAGCTTGCAAAGAGTTCATGATAGATGACTCTTTTATTCAAACTAACACTTTTAAATATTTTGTGTGGAGAGCACATACTGCATCATATGCTAAGAAGGTGGCACATGAGAAAAGGTAATTCAAGCTAAGGTCAGGGAACAGATGAGAGACAAATTCAAATAAATAACACCAGAGCAGGGCCAAGAATTGGTACAAAAAGTGGAGTATTGCTGCTTCCTGAATGGGATATCGTTGATGTTGTGGTGTTCAACACAATAAGAAGGGCCAATAAGCCACTTCTTACAATTGAAGAGGAAGCTACATTGGCACTCAAAAGATCAGCTTTTAGTGAAGAATGGGATGCTTTAGCAATCTAGTCTCTATCCATTGGGTCTAAAAAAACCAATTGTTGCAAAGCCATCTGATTTTAGTGGTCACTTGGTTGTGAGGAGATTTGCTGACACCCCAGCATTGGAAGCTGTTGATATGGTTGTAAATGTTGCCAAATTCACCAAGGCAACTGTTGAAGATTTGACTAAGGATCGAGATACTTTGAGAAGCCAATATAATGACATTATTATTGAGTATAATAAGAGTCAACAAAAGGTAGCAGAGTTAGAAACTGAATTGGCTTTATTGAAGAAACATATGGACACCATGAGGTCTCAAAGACAAGCCAGTTCTAGCCACACTATCTCCAATCCACCAGTACAGCAGTCTCAACCTCCTGCACAAGCACAGTCTTTGGCTATTGTTCCATATAATATGGGATAAGTGCCTATTGAAATTGAGAAGGCTACTGGCCCTGGAGGGGGACTCTCTAGGCAGAAATTGATTCAACAAGTTGAAGAGTATAAGGAGATGGTAAAGAAAATCTGGGATGCAGCAGGGAGAAGCAATTAAGTAATAGTGGACACTGTTTTGAAATATTTAAATAGAAGGATCCAAAGTAAGCTAAATAGTGTTCATGCAAATTATATCCTAATGTTGCAAGCACTAAAAGTGTTTCTAAGGGATAAAGAATTGGCCATCCCATTTCTAAACAAATGGAGCCCTAGAATGGAGAAGTTGAAATTCATGGCAGTAGGGGCAAACAGCATGGTGATAAATATCCTACTATTATAGCAACATATCAATTGGTCAAGGGAATTGTTGAGCAGAATTTATAGGGATTTTCCGCCCCTATGGAATCCAAGATTAAATTTTTGAAAGATGTGTATGATGGAAAGGACTTGACCCCATTGCCTCATATTTTACATAGTCGGGATGATGTCAAACCCCTATAGGCTTGGAAGGAGCAAATGAAAAATATAATGATGTCTCAAACACATGAGATATGCAAAAATGTTGACATCCACATGCTAGAGAATACATTGGAAAATTTTCCTTTTGTTATAAGTTTCTTAGAGAACTTTGATAAAAAGGCCACATCAATAATGGTGAAGTACGCTCCCTATCGAAACAAGGTTGATCAGCTTGTGAATTTCCAGTGGCCTTTCGAGGAGGAGTTTGAATTATTGAAAAAGGTGTGCACTGATGAACTAGAATTATGAATGTTATAGTTGAGAATTGCAACTTGGTCATGTATAATATAGGTCTAGACTTAGATATTATATTCTAAAATTGCATTCTCCTTTTGACTTCAAGTACAGGGTGCTAAGGTGGAGTTAATACTATAACGGTTAAGCATGCCTTCGATGTATGGGGAGCAGCCTTTGGAGTGATGCTTTCTTTCCTCCTTATCAACTAATGATGATTTTTGTCTTATGCTCTCCACTCGCATAATAGAATTGTAACTAAATCAGGGGTTAGTGGTCCAATCACAAATGGACATGTGTACTCTTCGACCTGAAGCTTGTTGGCTCGCTTTTTTTATAAAAGGGAATTCTGGGCTAAGAGAGAGGTCAATTGAAATATCCAAAATATGAGAAATAAGAGTCTAGTAATATAGAGAGTATGAATTGTAAGTCCAGGTTTTAAAGTTTTAAGTCAGATTGGAGAACTTAGTTAATCATGGGGTTTTTTAGCATGTTTGTATCAAACTCGTGAATATTTGGAGTTTATTTTCTCTCCTATTGTGTTATGTTACATGGATTATTAATGAAATATCAATCCAAGATGATTTTCATTGATTTTCATTTGTTCTTTACTATCAATTATGTTTAACTATAGCTCTAGTTCAAAGGATTGGTTAAATGCTTCAGTTAACCAGTAAGTTCATGCAATATAACAAATAGGATTCATAAATGAGTAATAAAATTAGGTATAGATATATGGGTTGTAATGCAATTCATAATAGATCATAAGTGTTCAAAATGAAATTTACCCTGTAGTTCAGTTTTCTCTTTTGACTCTGTGCGTTGGGATATGGCACTGGAATTCTGATTACGTTTTATTCTCCCATGTTTTGTGTTATGGCATCAAGATATTTTACTCAAACATTTCCTATCAATTTACTTTACGTGGAGTTTGCGATTCTCTGTTAATTGGACACGAGCTTTTTTAAGGAATAGCCAATTTCTTGAAGGATTTCATCCTTTAACATTAATTGGGGATCTATCTATTGCTTACCTATGTGCAAATGAATTGTTTAAATGTTGTATGTTAAGAGCACATGTTAGGGAATACCCTCCTGGATTTTACAGAGTCTAAAGTGTAGGAGAATTAGCCTTATTGCTATTCTCATTAAGCTGGCCATACTTTTCCTGGACTTTTATTATTGAATGTGGCAAGTTCGTAGAAGCTTCTAGGAAATCCGCGTGGGTTGTAGTAAAAAATGCCAACAGAATGGCGACTTTGTTGGGGAACTATTGAATGGAAGGTCTCTAGTACAGAACTGGTTTTGTCAGAGTCATTTTTTATAATATACTTGGTTTAAATTGTCTGCCTAATTTTTCATATTCGGCGTATGCATTTAGTTTTCCTAAGTTCTGTGTTAGTGTGTCAGGTAATGTTCAAACTCTTGTCTAAAGTCATGAGTGCAAAAGCAAAGTGCAATCACTTCATAATTCCCAATATTTTGGGTGGCGACTTTGATATCTCGAACACAACTATTCATACAAAGTACAAACAACAACATGCAAAGAGAGTCCTCGTACACCAAAGACCATGAAGAAGACTAGAAACTATGCAAAAAATAACCTGGAGCCAATGCTAGAGCTTGAACCGGGACAAGACAAGACATGGGTAAAAATAAATGATACCCCAAGTAAGTCTATTTCATCTCCTATCGTCTCTTCTCCTACTTTAAATACCAAAGTGAATAGTGATTTTATTAGTGGAGATTCCTCAGAAGTTATTGTGTCTCAAATGGATCATGGTAGTTTTCCTTTTGAAATGGCTTGAGAAGTTGAAGCCGATATGTCCAAAGAGGAGGAGCGATGGGGATTCTGGGAATAGGATAAGTAGTTCCTAGAAGTTACAACACCTGGTACTAAGTCCATTTTAACTGGACAAAATTTCAAACCACGAGGGACCTTTTTGAATGGGGAAGCGCCTTTGTTTCAAGATGAAGATCAAGCAAAGAAACCTTACTATACTCCTACTCCAGGTGAGGTAGGAGATATCTTTGAGAATGAAACAGATATAGACAAGGATATGCAAACCTTAATTGAAGAAGAAAAGAGGTTGCAGGAGGTAGAGGATAATAGGGATAGAATAAGAAGAGAGAATATAGAGAGATTCTGAGCTAAGCAGTTTGAAAGGAATGCCCAGAAAAAGAAAGTTGAAAAGATGAGGGAAGAAGCAGCTAAGAGAAAAACCTTTACGGAAAGGGTGGCTAAAGCAGCTACTGATAGGGCTTAAGAAGTCTCTAAAGTAACAGTCTCTATTGGAACTTCTGCTATTCCCACATATACTCCTTCTATATCAGCTACCAAAACTTCAAATTCAGTTGCTGGATCCAAGAAGACAACCTTTGTTGACCATGCGAAAGCTCATGTTGACCAACCTCAGAAAAGTGCCTAAATTTTTTCAAATTATAGAAGCCACCTTAATACTAGTGATGAAACAAATAATGAAGTTAATCCTAGACCATCAGATTTTCCTCAAAATCCTAAGCTCTTAAGATTGCAACTGATAAATGATCAGTTGCATGCTGATCTAAGAAAAGTCGAAATAGAAGTTGCTAATGCTGATATGGCAAGGAAGATAGCTTTCTTAAAGATATCTATACCCACTCCCTAAGCTTTTGGTTTAGGAAAGAGCGAGAATGAGTCATTGAGCAATAATTCTAAGAAGAAAATTCCTAAAGGTGGGGGTGGTGGTAACCAAGGTGATGGAGGTGGAGGTGGTCATAAAAACCTCAGCTCTTACTCTGAGGATGAAGAGGGAAGCACTGGAAAGGATAAACAGCAAGGTAGTGGTGACAAGGGTAAATAGGGGGATGATAAGAAATATATTGAGCAACATCGCACCCCAAAAGTGGACGTGGTGGAGGAGCACCCCAAATCTATAGATACAAACAATTGTGTTTCGGTAATATTTGGGGATATCCTAATCCAGTCCCAGATAATGCCTGAAAGCATCTCCCAAAATTCACTGGTAATAATGCTTTTAGTGGGGAAGACCGTTTGAAAGCTTTTCAAGGCTTTGTTGAGGACTTTGAAATATGGGATGATGATGTGGCAATGAAAAACTTTATGCAGACATTAATTGAAGATGCTAGGGATTGGTACAGAGGGTTACCTGATGCTAGTATTGACTCCAGAGATGATTTTTGCAGAGTGTTCAAGGAACAATACGGGGATCAGACTGACTCTAAATTTAAACTAAATGATTTTAATAACATTACCAAGGGGCATAATGAATTGATTACTGAGTTTAATGCTTGTTCCCAAAAGTCTCTGACAAGAGTTCCTGCATATTTGAGGCCTAATGAGAGTGCATGTTTAGTTGTGTATTGCAATGCTTATGATGCTAAAATATGCTATTTATTAAGAGATAAAGATCCTCAAAATTTGAGTCAAGCATATAAGATGGCGGTGAACATTGAAAATAATAGAAGAGCTTCTAGTAAAGTGGGGGGAAGAGAAGATCCTAAAAATTTTAAAGGCGCCAAAAATTAGACTAAGAAAGTTGGTAAACCTACTACTGCTGATGAGAAGATAGATCAAGTCCTTAACCTGTTGCAGAAACAAGCAAAAAATGACAAGCCTCATTTTCAAAGAAATGATAGGCCTCCCAGGCTACAAGATTATCCCTATAATACCAATTGGAATAATGGAAAACCTCTGCAAGGAAACCAGAGAAACAATCAAGTTTCGTCTGATCCTTTATAGAAGAATTCTCTGAATGCCACAGAAAATTTACCTTGGTGTGAATTATGTGGAATGCCTCACTCTTCACAATAGTGTGCAGTAGCACAAAATATGGTAAAATCTCAGGATGATCAGGGAGATGCTCAGTCTCTTGAGGATCAGGATACAATGACAAATGTATTATTAGGACCAGCTGATCTAGCGTATGATGATTATACCTCAGATGATGAGCCTTGTGGCATGGATGTTGATGTTTAGAGACAAAATAATGATGTGCACCACCAGCAAGTGTTTCCAAATGAAGGAGACAGTGATGATTATTTTGTGAATGAACTGGAGGTGGATGATACTGTTTTGAGAAGACCTTCTGATGAAAAAATTGAAAAATACACTATTTCCTTAGTTGTGAGGGAAAGGAATAACATACAATTGATAAATAGAACTGTTCCAGGTGATTCAGGTAAGCCTTGCAGCCTGTTCATCAAAGAAAAAGATGTAATTGGAACAAATGTTAATTTGGAGGCTAAGAATATCATTTCAAAGCCTAAGGACAAAAGGGAGCCCCAGATATGGGCAAAGAAAGTTGATACGATCAAGAAAAACAATGAAGTTGTACCCCAAAATATCAAAGACAGCAAGCAGCACTCTTCTAATGATGAAACTCTCAAAGAAAAAGAAAAGGTAATTTCTGAAAACACAAGTTTTCCTGAATTACCAAAGTACACTTCCATAGATATGTTCCAAGTACTTTCACAAGTTAGGGTTACTGTTCCTTTCTTAGAAATGATGCGTATAGATGAACATAAGGATAAGACTGTTGCACTTATTAATAGTATTCCTACAAGTGGAAAAGGTAAAGTGGTTTCTGATCAAGTAAAATCAAAAGAAGATCAAGAAAAGAAAAAAGTTGTGGAAGAAAATATCACAGAAAGTCCCCAAATATACCTAGGTACCACTATTACTACTAATCCTAATAATGTTAGTCCTTTTTTCTTAAGCCTGATAATTGATGGGAAAATGTTAAGAAATTGCATGATCGATTTAGGAGTATCTAACAATGTAATGCCAGTAAAGATAATGCATGCAATGGGACTAAAAGTGGACAATACATATGGTAATTTCTACGCAATGGATTCACAGGAAGTACCTATTATAGGTATTATAAATAATGTTCCATATAGGCTAGCAGCATTTCCTGAGAAAGAGCTACATATGAGTGTTACAGTGGTGGATATTCCACCTACTTATGGAATGTTGTTATCCCGGCCTTGGAGTGCTTCAATGGGGGGAAGCATACAATGTGATTTGTCTTTTTCTATATTTTCTATTGAACAGAAAGATGTTAAGGTAGATAGGGAGAAGAGAGCCCCTCACATGATTGAAAATGTGGAAGAATCACCAGAACCCATTAGAATTAACTTTGTGGAAACTGATCTAGAAAATTTTCGAGTTGAGGAAGATAAAACAGAAGAAATCCAATCTGCACCTACTGAAAAGGAAGTACTGAAGATGTCACCGGACGATGATTTATGGATAATGCATTTTGATGGAGCTTGTTCCAAAGATGGCTCTGGAGCAGGAATTTTCTTTACTTCCCCACAAGGTAAAACATTTAAATACTCTTTCTTATTGCAATTTTCTTGTACCAACAATGTTGTTGAGTATGAGGCTCTCATACTTGGTCTAAAGATAGCTTCAAAGCATGGTATTAAAGTATTAAAGGTCTTTGGAGATTCTAAACTAGTAGTTTCTCATATTAGATCTTGCTTTGCAGCTAAAGATAAAAGACTTAGGCAATACAGAAATGTAGTATGGGATACTATTGAGGGATTTAGTGCTTTTGGTATAGAATGGATTGAAAGAGGACAAAATGCTAAAGCTGACTTTTTAGCAAATATAGCTATCAAACTAAATGATGTCACTTTTGGTGGCATCTCACAAATAGAAGTGCAGACTAGGCCTACAATACCTGATAACATTTGTAACTAGAAAGTGTTTGATGATGACATAGACATATTGAAATTATTGCATTGTGTGGATCAGTATGAGAGCCAAGAAATTGATTTTGGCTCGTTTGTAACAGAAATTGATGGGAAGGAAACCTTGTTTGGAAATGAAGTGATTCAGCTCAAAACCAACACCATCCCTAGGGGTCTTGTTGCACTTGAAAGAGTTTTTGATGGCCCGGATATGTCAAATACTAAGCAAGCATATACTCATAAGGAGGACCTAGAAGAAATAAACTTAGGAACAAAAGGTGATCCTAGAAAGGTGTATATTGGAAGGAAAATGAAGCCACATATTAGAAGCATGTTGATTATCCTGCTGAGGAAATATAGACATGCTTTTGCTTGGTTGTATGAAGACCTTAAAGAATATAGGGAGGACTTATTCCAACATGAGATCCCATTAAAACCTGATATGAAACCTTTCAGGCAAAAACAGAGACCGATCAATCCTACCCTGCAACCCAAAATGCAGGAAGAACTTGCTAAGTTAAGGGAGGCATGAATCATCAAACCAATTAGGCACTCATCTTGGGTCTCTAACCTAGTACCTGTTAGAAAGAAAAATGGGGATATCAAGTTATGTGTTGATTTTAGAAACTTGAATGTTGCTTCTTTAAAGGATAATTATCCATTGACTAATATGGAGGTTATGTTGCAAAAGATTATAGGATGTGAATTGTTATCTATGATGGATGGATTCTCTGGGTACAACCAAGTAATGGTTAAAGAGTTTGAGCAATTCAAGACTGTGTTTACCACACCATGGGGGACATATGTGTATGTAAGAATGCCATTTGGATTAATAAATGCTGGAGAAAATTTTCAGAGGGCTATTGATCTAGATTTTGCTGATTTTATTGATTTGTTCCTTGCCATTTACCAAGATGATCTTACCGCTCATAGTAAAAGTGAGGAGGGTCATTTTCGTCACTTAGAGAAAAAATTTATCAGAGCTCTGGAATATGGGATATCTTTAAATCCTAGGAAGCGTGCCTTTGGGGTGAAAGAAGGAAAATTGCTAGGGCATCTTGTTTCAAAAGATGGGGTGTGGATTGATCCTGAAAGAGTGACTACTATTGATAGAATTACGCAGCCAAGAAATGTAAAAGGCATCCAATCTTTCTTTGGACAGATAAATTTTCTAAGAAGATTTGTCACAAATTTTCCTGAGATTGTTCGCCCAATATCTAAGATGTTGAAGAAGGGAGAAAAGATAGTATGGACAGGAGAACCATCCAAAGCCTTCCAGGCTATCAAAGATGCAATTAAGTAGGCCCCTATCCTCAAGTCGCCCGATTATTCAAAACCTTTCCAATTGTTTAATTTTTCCTCTTTTCACACTATAGTTGGTGTGTTGTTACAGAAAAACAATGATGGCTTTGAGCAGCCAATTTCATTCTTCACTAAATCATTGCAGGCCGCAAAATTGAAATATGATATATCTGAAAAGTAGGCATATGCTCTAGTAAAGGCAGTTAAGAATTTCAAGCCCTATCTAATGGGAGCAATTGTTGTAGCATATGTGCCAACGACAGCAGTTAAAGATATCTTCACCCAGCAAGAGACCACACGAAGAAGATGCAGATGGATAAATATAATCCAAGAGTTTAATATCGACATACAAATTACCAAGCTTGTAAGAGGTCAGGGTCTAGCCAAATTAATGGCTGAGGCAAATCTGGAGGTAAATCAAATAAATCAGATAGAGCAACAGAACATTGCGCCTATCTGTGATATGCAAACTTGTGGTTGGTACAGGAGGATTGTTGAGTATTTACAGACAATGCAATGCCCTGAAGGTATGCCCCTTACTGAGAAAAGAACTCTCAAACTGTAAGTAATTAGATATGTCATCATTGATGGTGAGCTCTGGTGGAGGAACGCTGAAGGTATTATACTCAGATGTGTGGATGGAGACCAAGCTGAGGATATACCGATAGAAATGCATAAGGGAGCTTGTGGAGGCCATTACATGGCTAAGACAAAAACTCATAAGGTTCTAAGAGAAGGGTATTGGTGGCCTACTATGTTCAAGGATTCCCATAGATATGTTAAAAAAATTGATGCCTGTCAGAGGTTTGCTGGAAAGTTAAAGTTTCCTGACAATTTGTCATTGAGACCAGTGTTTGTTTCAGCTCCTTTCAAGTAATGGGGTATTGACTTCATAGGGGAGATATCTGAAAAATACGTGGAGGACATGCATGGATATTGGTGGAAATTGATTACTTTACTAAATGGATTGAAGCAATCCCAGCCAGAAGGGCTACAAGTAAAGTTGTTGATTTTTTGACTAATAATATTTTGAGCCAATTTGGGGTACCTAAAAGAATTGTTTCAGACAATGCTATGTGTTTTAGATTTGAAGAGTTTGTTAATTTTTGTGATCAATATGGTATAACTATTTCATAGTCTTCCCCTTATCATCCCTAAGGAAATGGACAGGCAGAGTCCAGTAATAAGAGTTTGATGAAGATCATCAAACGTATGATTGAGAAGAATAAAAGGGCTTGGGATTCAAAATTAAAATTGGCACTATGGGCTGATAGGACAATTGTCAAGAAGGCAATTGGTCATTCACCTTTTAACCTAGTCTATGGGGTGGAAGCATGTATCCCACAAAACAACCTGATATAGATGTACGAATTTGTCCAAGAATATGATAATGATATATGTGATGAGATGCAACACAGAATGGATGAATTGAACCAATTGGATGAAACTAGAAGAGAAGCTTATAAGTGAAATGAAAAACTACAGCTTCAAGTAAAGCACCTTTATGACAAAAGAGTAGTTGAGAGAAAATTTGACATTGGAGCAACAATGTTGCTCTGGAATGCAAGATCAAAAGATAAGGGCAAGCATGTAAAATTTGATCCCCTTTGGCTAGGCCCATATATAATCATGGATACACATGGAGAAGACTCATATTTTTTACAGTCACTGGCAGGTGAAGTTCTAGAACTGCCACTACATGGACAGTTCTTCAAAGACTACTTCTCTTGAAGTAGCTCTTTTTCCATGTACATTGTATAATCATGTAAGTAGTGTATATTGGTGTGTTCCCTTCTGTTTTTTTTTGCTTTTGTTTGCTTGTCTTGTCCGAGCAGGTCCTTGGTTTTTTGTTCTCTCTATGTCTGGTCTACATAACCATAGATTATGGAATCTTGCTATACCCACAGGGGGCATACATCCCCAATCGGATCCACTAGTGGAGCTTTTAATTTTTCCCCTTGTAGGTATGTTTTATCCTCGATGCTAATTGGTTGGGTTTTTGGCTCTACAAACAAGTTTGGGTCATGGGTTTTCTTTTCGTGTGTTGAATTGTTATTAACGGTGGTCAGTCGCTTAAGTGGTCTTTTATCCCTTTTTGTTTGTGACTTTACCAGTTTCGTTTACCTGTCCTTTTGGTCTTTTGCATCATGACTGTATTATTTTGTTTGTAGTGTCAGGCTATTGAATTATTTTAGATTAAACCTCTAAGTAATATTTTCGACCTTGAGGGTCATTTCCCCGTCCACCTAGTCGGTCCCTTTCATTATGAATAACCTTTTTGCATGTGTAGATTGCATGATCGTCGGATGCGGTGATGTCAATCTTGACCGTTCTTCGCACACCTCGCAAGGTTTCTGCTAACGTCATAAATATGGTATGAGGTATGCGAGATGTTGCCACCTGTCGCGTTTGATGGTGCGAACTAGTTTTGCTCGTTGACCAATGATGGAGGCTGATGCTGACAGTTGTTTCTGTACCGACGTATCATGGTCATTCCTCGTTGACCTCATGCAATTAAAACTCCAGTTTCAATAATGTTGCGAGGTGTGCGATTTGTTGACGCGTGGACGCCAATGTTATAAGATGGACGAGCAAGGTGGGGCTTGTTTCGTGTTGATGTGGTGCCCGGTAGGTGAATGTCCTGTCTGTTTGGTGACTGGAGAGTGGACATGGCATTTTCAAACTATTTTCACTCAATCTGAGCCATTCTCCTTGCCAACATTGTTTTTGATCAACGACTCGCATTTAAAATAAACCAGTGTTGTACTATAGTCGTTTTATCTCGCACGAATGAATAGTAATGGCCGAGTTCGACTCTACCTACATAATTAAATGCTAAAATTTGTGAATTACTATTTTCGTGTTGTATCTCTACATTGAGGAAGAATTGCCTAGTATCGAGTTAAGCAAGTTGTTGTTCCGATTTCTCAAATTCGCTACCCTGGATGTTCTGCAAGTGAAACAGTAAATAGCATGTACGCCATTTCTTGTAAATTCGGAAGATTTTATGGTTCCTTGCTGGGAAATTTGTGATTGTTTCCTATTTTGTTCTTGAAGAATTGTTTGAATAGATTCACTTTTAGAGCTTGTCTACATAATTGCTGAGGATTTTTTATTATTGAAGAATTTTTTGTTAAGACAATAGGGAGAAAATTGTAATTGCTTTCCATCTAAAAATAAGAAAACCCTAGTTTGAGTTATCATCTGTGTAATATAAATGGCACCCAAGGCCCGAAGTTCTGGTTCTGAAACCACCACCAGGTCTTTCTCCCAAGACGTTATTGATTTGTTACAGCCCTCTACTAACAAGAAGTAGGAGGGAAAGGTTTTGTTCTATGGGCCTTTACTCTTGGAAGGGTTGACAGAAAAGTAGTGTGCAATTCAAGATGTCGAGCTGCTATACATTGGGTGGCAATTGTTCTCCAACTGGTTCGGGAACAGGAATTTGTCCGTCCCTTTGTGTAATCCGTGGAGGTTGGACTTGGGTAAATTGGTGGTACCTAATGTTTATATGGATGTATATATTTTAAAGGACATTACTGCTAGATATGACCTTGTGGCCCAAATTGTCAGAACACATGCTGGTGTGTAGATGATTAAGATAAACAAAGAAGAAATCACAAAGATTTTCAGTTTCCACGAATGGAGTCGAGATATGATTCCTATCAACCTGGAGGTTTTCAGATAAGAGTATAGAAATACTAAGGGTTTGTTCAGAACATCCCTTTTGATACCTCATTTGGTTGTCTTGGGAAGAGAAAAAAATCAGAACAAGGTAGTGATTGGTAGGAATGAGCCTGAACCTTTTCTTGTGGACTATTTCTCCAGTTATTTCAAGAAGACTATTTGTGCTTTATGTCAAGTTCTGGGAGTCAGCTTAAATAAAACCATGCCTACCGATATTATGTATATGGTTGTAAATCTCTAGCACCCAGGTTTTAACATAGTATATGATTTTGCCACTTATTTGGCAAAGAAGATGCACACGGGCCTAGTAGCCCTAAAGGAGGGAAAGAATTGGGTTGGATTCAGATGGTTTTCCTTGTTAATTCACATGTTTTTGTATAGGGGTCAAGTTGTGTTTGAAAAAGATATGGAATTAAAGAAGAAGGAAGGAAACATTGAAATGTCTGTCCACTATTGGACTAGGATTCTTGACATGCATGATCATAATTTTGATTATGTAACTTTCCATAATGTCTTTGGATCTAAATTAAGGAAGGCTCTGGTTCATGACCCCCCAAGGATTCAAAAATAAATTCATGACTTCTTAAGGCCAATGGAGAGAAGGCCTGAATTGAACATAATGCACAATTGGGGAGACATTATCCCCTATCATAATACCACAGTTTTCAAGGTTTTTGGCACCAATGTAAATCCAAGCATTCTGCCAAGGGAGGTGCCCCTTAGAATTGGATTATTGGAAATCATGAGGCAATTGGGAGGCGCTCAGGAACTACACTTTCCAATTGAACAAAAAAAAGGTTCTTTCTTCCCTGAGTATACAACATTTTCTGATTTTGTTATGGAAAAAGGAGGATGAAAGAATTTGCACATATTACTTGGACCTTATAGGCTAAGGACTATGTGCCCTAGGAATCATGACACTAGGGGTTTTATCTCTCAATTGAAGGAAAAACATCGAAAAGGAACCTTTTTCTACACATTCTACTTTCCTAAGGACATCATTAGGAATATTTTTGATTTGGAATTACAAGATGAGAGAAAGGCACTATATATTAACTGCTCTAAAATGGTAAAAAGTAAGCAGGAGAAAATGCCCGGTTTCAATCCCATACCTAACGCTAAAGATAAGTTTAGCAGGGAAATGTATGATATTGATAATTTTGAGAGCTTGGTTGGGGTTTTGAAAAATGAAAGGGTTGTGGAAGAAAGGGGAAAATCACAAACCATCGAGGAGTACCCTAAAGGAAAGTTAGAGGAGAGGCCTACTTATTAGCCCCAAAAGAAGATAAGGGTTTTTTCAAGAAGAAAGGGAAGTAGGGCTGAAGATGTTGGTAAAAATATTGTACCATCTTCTTCATGGCAGTCAATGCCAAATATTATTGATTTGGATTCTCTTCCAAGTTTTTCAGAACAGGCTTGCCCACCATCACCAAAAAGGCAGAAGGTTGAAAGAGTAAAGATTGTTGATTGTGATGGTGATGAGGATGATGAAATTATTGTAACTCTAGATGAAATGCATCCTGAGATGCCATTAGACCCAGTTGACATTGCAACAGGTTCACGTGTAGTTACTTTGAGGTTAGGCAAAGATGGAATCAAAGGAATAACAAGTAATGATGATTTGAGGATAGAAGCCTACAAAGAGTTCATGATGGATGACTCTTTTATTCAAACTAACACTTTTAAAGATTTTATGTGGAGAACACATATTGCATCATATGCTGAGAAGGTGGCACATGAGAGAAGTTTTCATCCAGAGCTCCCAAAGAAGGTAATTCAAGCTAAGGTCAGGGAACAGATGAGAGACAAATTCAAATAAATAACACCAGAGTAGGGTCGAGAATTGGTACAAAAAGTGGAGTATTGCTACTTCCTAAATGGGATATCGTTGATGCTGTGGTGTTTGACACAATAAGAAGGGCCAATAAGCCACTTCTTGCAACTAAAGAGGAGGCTACATTGGCACTCAAAGGATCAACTTTTAGTGAAGAATGAGATGCTTTGGCAATCTGGTCTCTATCCACTAGGTCTAGAAAAACCAATTGTTGCAGAGCCATGTGATTTTAGTGGTCACCTGGTTGTGAGGAGAGTTGTTGACACCCCAACATTGGAAGCTGCTAATATGGTTATAAATGTTGCCAAATTCACTAGGGCAACTGTTGAAGATTTTACTAAGGATCGGGATACTTTGAGAAGCCAATATAATGACATTATTATTGAGTATAACAAGAGTCAACAAAAGGTAGCAGAGTTAGAAACTGAATTGGCTTTATTGAAGCAACATATGGACACCATGAGGTCTCAAAGACAAGCCAGATCTAGCCACACTGTCTTCGATCCACCAGTAGAGCAGTCTCAACCTCTTGCACAAGCACAGTCTTTTTCTATTGTTTCATATAATATGGGACAAGTGCATATTGCAATTGAGAGGGCTACTAGCTCGGGAGGGGGACTCTCTAGGGAGAAATTGATTCAACAGGTTGAAGAGTATTAGGAGATGGTAAAGAAAGTCTGGGATGCAGCAAAGAGAAGCAATTTAGTAATAGTGGACATTGTTTTGAAACATTTAAATAGAAGGGTCCAGAGTAAGCTAAATAGTGTTCATGCAAATTATATCCTAATATTGCAAGCACTAAAAGTGTTTCCAAGGGATAAAGAATTGGCCATCCCATTGCTTAACAAATGGAGCCCTAGAATGGAGAAGTTGAAATTCATGATAGTAGGGGCAAAACAGCATGGTGATAAATATCCTACTATTATAGCAACATATCAATTGGTCAAGGGAATTGTTAAGTAGAAGTTTTAGGGATTTTCTGCCCCTATGGAATCCAAGATTAAATTGTTGAAAGATGTGTATGATGGAAAGGCCTTGACCCCATTGCCTCATATTTTGCATAGTCAGGATGAAGTCAAACCCCTACAGGTTTGGAAGGAGAAAATGAACAATATAATGATGTCTCAAACACATGACATATGCAAAAATGCTGACATCCGCATGCTAGAGAATACATTCGAAAAGTTGTCTTTTGTTATAAGTTTCTTAGAGAACTTTGATAAAAAGGCCACATCGATAATGGTCAAGTACACTCCCTATCGAAATAAGGTTGATCAGGTTGTGGCTTTCCAGTGGCCTTCTGAGGAGGAGTTTGAATTATGGAAAAGGTGTTCACTGATGAACTAGAATTATGAATGTTATAGTCAAGTATTGCAACTTGGTCATGTATAATACAAGTCTGGCCTTAGATATTATATTCTAAAATTGCATTCTCCTTTTGACTTCAAGTACAAGGTGTTGAGGTGGAGTTAATACTATAATGGTTAAGCATTCCTTTGATGTATGGGGAGCAGCCTTTGGAGTGATTCTTTCTTTCCTCCTTATCAACTAATGATGATTTTTGTCTTATGCTCTCCACTCACATAATAGAATTGTAACTGAATCAGGGGTTAGCGGTCCAATCAAAAATGGACATGTGTACTCTTTGACCTGAAGCCTGTTGGCTCCCTTGTTTTATAAAAGGGAATTCTGGGCTGAGAGAGAGCTATGTTGAAATATCCAAAATATGAGAAATAAGAGTCTAGTAATACAGAGAGTATGAATTGTAAGTCCAGGTTTTAAAGTTTTGAGTCAAATTGGAGAACTTAATTAATCATGGGGTTTTTGAGCATGTTTGTATCAAACTCGTGAATATTTGGAGTTTATTTTCTCTCCTATTGTGTTATGTTACATGGATTATTAATGAAATATCGATCCAAGATGATTTTCATTGATTTTCATTTGTTCTTTACTATGAATTATGTTTAACTATAGCTCTAGTTCAAAGGATCGGTTAAATGCTTCAGTTAACCAGTAAGTTCATGCAATATAACAAATAGGATTCATAAAGGATTAATAAACTCAGGTATAGATATATGGTTTGTAATGCAATTCATAATAGATCATAAGTGTTCAAAATGAAATTTACCCTGTAGTTTAGTTTTCTCTTTTGACTTCGTGCATCGGGATATGGCATTGGAATTCTGATTACGTTTTATTCTAGCATGTTTTGTGTTATGGCATCAGGATATTTTACTCAAACATTTCCTATCAATTTACTTTATGTGGATTTTGCGATTCTCTGTTAATTGGACACGAGCCTTTTTAAGGAATAGCCAATTTCTTGAAGGATTTCATCCTTTAACATTAATTGGGGATCTATCTATTGCTTACCTGTGTGCAAATGAATTTTTTAAATGTTGTATGTTAAGAGCACATGTTAGGGAATACCCTTCTGGATTTTACAGAGTTTGAAGTGGAGGAGAATTATCCTTATTGCTATTCTCGTTAAGTTGGCCATACTTTTCCTGGACTTTTATTATTGAATGTGGCAAGTTCATAGAAGCTTCTAGTAAATCCGTGTGGGTTGTAGTAAAAAATGCCAACATAACACTTGATATCAGGTAATAAAATCAGTTACCTTCTCTTGGTCCCTTGCTTACATTAAATGATATTTAAAAAGGTCATCTTTAGCCTAATATTAGCTTGGAACTACTAAAGGAGTTGGTTTACAAGTTGATCAAACAAGAAAGTAGAGATATCCAGTAAGGAATGATACCAATCAAGGGAATTGATCCTTAAGGGATCTTGGAAATATTTTAGCCATTAGAGCATTGTGGTGGAAGAAATCAGTGCGCACAGTATTAAATATTGAAACATGCATCTGAGGGTCTCCAAAAAAATCTTACTTTTCATGCTAATGGATATGAGATCAGAAAGGAAGGTTTTAGAAGGCTAGTTGTTGAAGGAACAAGGAATTGAATGGTAATTTCTATCATCTAAAGGAGGTGTAGAGAAGGGGGGTCTATCATCCCAAGGCTCTAGGTCATGGGAGATCTTTAGGGAATAAACTTCCCTAAACTACCTCAAATTGTTTGACAAGTTGGGGGAGAGAGGCTGAAAAGGAAGGGAAAACAGTGCATCACATTCCTTCTACTAAAAATAGGTGTTTCAAAAATCAAGTGAGATAACCTCAAAGGTTTTAGACTATTGACTAAACAACACATTTTTTGAGGACAACAAGGCAGGATTCAAAATCTAGCACAATGTATTAGCGTCTCAAGGACTTGTTGACATCTTGTACGAATAGGGGTCTAGTGAACATAAATAAAATGTTAAGGGCCCACTAATGACCTGACTAATAGAATTTTCATAGTTCTACAAAGAAAATGTAGAATGCAAAGAGTACAAAAAGAAAAACACTTTAAGATATTATAATGCAAAAATGATAGAGAAGAGTTAGAAAATTTACCTTTCACATGCAATCCAGTCTTCAAGTCGATTCCAAGTAATGAGCCTACACCTACACATAGAATAACGAGAAAATGTTGGGGTTGTGTTTGAGGTCTGCCTCAGTCAGACCCTCGATTTGGTGTTCCCACCTCTACAGACATCCAAAAATCCATAAGATAGAGAAAGTGATAGAGAATGGAAAGGAAATGATACAACCAAATAGAGAGAACAAACAAATAAAATGCTACTCTAAAAGCATGATGATGCAATCGAACAAGAGGATACAATATTACCTTCCTAACTATGAGCACTCAAGGCCAATAGCAGAAGGAAGAGAATAGCACCACCACATAGAGAATATGAAGCTTGAGTATCCAATAATGGAAATAGTGTTGCAACAAGAATGAGTTGTTGAAGCAAAGAGAAGAGCTTGTAGCAGCAAGAGAAATGGTGTTGAAGAAAGAAGCAAGTGTGTAGAGCATTAAAGAATGAAGAGAGAGTGAATAGAGAATGAAGAAGATCAATAATTAGAGTTTGAATACAAGAAGTGGAGGCAAAAAGGTTGATTTTTTCTATTCAAGGAAGCACATAAGATGTTACCTTTGTTTCCAATTGAAGATGTAACAATTTTGTAGATTCCAAAGGCATGAATCCTATCAGGACACTAGCATGGCACACATGCATCCTCGACAAAGATTCCTCCACTGATGCAAAAGGACAAGGCCATGTGGATGGAGAAAGTTGATAGTGGTAGGGATTGTATCAATGAACTTATATATTCTAAAGGAAAAATAAATAGGGAATTTTCCAAGGGTGCAAATTCGTTCCATTACAAGAGGTTAATGCAAGAATCTTCTTATTGGCTCAGTTTAGAGAGTGTTGGTTGTGCCACAAAAGGATGGGGCACATCAACTTTTACAACATGGTAAAGATCAGTTCCTCTTATGTAGTGAGAGATATACCTAGGATAACCAAGCCTACAAACACATAGTGCAAAGAAAGTCATATGGGAAAGCAAACAAAGACTAGTTTCAAAAGTAAGGAGTGCTATGTTTCAATGCCACTAGAGCTGATTCACACTGATCTATGCAGGCCTACAAGGATAAGGATCCAACAAGGTGAAAGATACTTTATGTTTCTTATAGATGATTACACTAGAATGACTTGGGTTACATTCTTAATAGAGAAATCAAAATCCTTTGATAAGTTTAAGTTTTTAAAGCAAGAGTTGAGCATGAAATGAATGCTAGGATCAAATGTTTAATGACCAAATAGAGGAGGTGAATTTACTTCCTATGAATTTGAATTTTTTTGTGAAGATCATGATATTAGGAGACATATGTTTGCTCCTATAACCCCTTAGTAGAATGGGGTATTTGAAATGAATAATAGAAAAATGCAAGAAATATCTAGGACAATATGTATTAGAAGGAAATACTACATATTGTTGTCTATGTGTTCAATAGAGTGCAACTGAGGGTCAACAACAATAAGAACCTATTATCACATAAAATTGTACCCTACTAAACAAGAGTTCAGTGTTCTAATGACACAATGGAAACAACCTCAAGGTGTGGGACCCTATGTGACTGAGGTTCAAACTCTAGAGGAGGCCGACTTCCTCTTCTAATCTAAGTGCTAATGTGTTGGTCTAACCCAGCACATGAAAACCCTATCCATACTCTACTCTAAAATTTCACAATAAAAAGAGATAGAGGGAGACATGAAATGTAAAATAAGGTGATGCACCAAGATATAATTTATTCCTTATTTTCTTTAAGATTGCTCAATACATCAACAAATCAACTAAAACACACATTTAGACATTTAGGTAAAAATATTACTCAAACATGCAAGAAAAAGTTGTGACAATAGCTAGATTTCATTAATTTAAGGCACAAATCTAGACTTTACAATGGTAGAATGTAGCGATACAATATCTACAAAATAAAACTATGAGAGAAGCCCAAAAGAAGAACACCTAAAAAGAATACAAGTGTTGCTTTTATAGATCAAGTATAACTTGGATGAATGCAAATCAAGCCCTAACCTAGCTAGGGTTAGGAATCAAGGAGATCTGATCAAGGAAAGATCTACTCCTGAAATCAACACCAGAAAGAGATCCTAGAGAAACCAAGACCTACACAACATACCATTTCCATAAAGGCTTTGACAACATAAGAAAACATTCCATCATAATCTCCATGAATGCAAACCTAGGACTCTTGGGAAATCCACATCCAAATTATGTACTAAGAGGAGAATTCCCACTTGCAACACATAAAAGAATATTTGTACCACTCTATCCATCAATACAATATGGGAAAAGCACATAAAATGAACCCACAGTCGATCGGATTTGATCTAGTTGTTGAAAATGTAGTTGTGTCATTACTCTAGGTCCTCCTACAAACATGGCATGCTTAGTCATTGGAGTTTGAATTTAGATTGTTAGATCATGGATGTACACCTAAGATCACAGCCCCAATAGAAGTTTAAAACACGTTCATTTGATCATCATGATATATATGATCAATGACTGTTGCAAGCTCCCCTCATATAGAGTTTCTATTTATTCTTCTTCAATCCATACTTGCAATGTATTGATGCAATGTGATGAAATAGGATGGTGACACATATTGCATTTTAAAATGAAAATATAAGGACCCACCTTCGCATATCTCTTCATGAACATGTGTCACCATCCTACATTCCCATAGGAAACTAATGACATCACCCTGAGAGCAATGCAGGCATGTGGGATCTGCCTAATTGTTGATCGCCGATCTCAACAGTTGATCTTTGTGGACAAATACTTGTCATCAAACCCTAGGAAATAATAGTCTTTGATACTCCACAGAACCAGTAATCACCTAGGTTGAGGGTTTGGTAACCACAATGAGTTTAAAGGATTAAGTCATAACTTAAGTGACCTTCAACTATCGATAGCTAGTCAATGATACAATAAGTCAATGCTACTTGATTCATCAAAACAAAAAATTTAATAACCTTGTCGACTGTTGATGGGGGTTTTGAAACCAATGTGAAATACCGAAAACCCTTTATCTTTATCACTTTCAAATATTTTATCATCATTGGGTAGAGAAAAAGAAGTTTGAACAAATTTCTTGGAGATTGACTTAGGTTTCCTAAATTGAGAAAGACTCTAAAATGACTTTACTTAAAAAAAATATTTCAAAGGTTAAGAAAAAATTTAAAGATACTGACACACTTTAGAACTTTGCAAAGATGAACACTATGTGGTGCATTGGGAAAAGGAAAGGTTATGAAAACCTAGGCAACAAATGATAAAGTTCTAAGAATTGATGAAAAGACCAATGACTTCAAGATTTAGCCAAATTTTGAAGGAAGGAGTGAAAGTGAGAAGGAAGAAAGGTGAAAGATGAAAGTTTGATGTCCAAAATCCAAAAATGATATTTTGGGGGTCAAATATTGGGAGGAAGGCTTACGCCTTGCTTGAAAGATGAAAAGTGGTAAGAGGGAAGACTGAAACCAAAAGTTTGACAAACCAAGACTTGGACAAATCTTGAAATTCCTTTGATCGGGCTTCGAAGTTCGGATGGTAGGCTTACGTCTTACCAAAACTTGAAAGGTGGAAAGTGATAATATGGAAGCCCAATCCCTAAAGTTTGACAATTCAAGACAAATAAATCTTGAAAATCATCCCTGGGACTTTGGTGATCGGGGGTAAGGCTTAAGTCTTGCCAAAGGAAATAGGTAAGGGTTAAAGGGTAAGGCCAATGGCCAAAACTAGAAACACTTAGTAGAAAATGGAAGGCAAAGAAGGAGTGGGAGAAATGAAGAAGGCATGCGAGTAGAGAGGTAAGCGAAACCCTGAAAGTCTAAAACTTCAAGACTTAGCCAATTTTGGGAACCTTCAAGGAGAATTCATGCAAGATGGCCAATGTAGGATATCTTAGATTGGTTATTAATGATGGGTCATCAAATTGTGGCATGAAATTTCAATGGACCCCTTATGAGTTGTGGTATGGAAGACCTCCCACAATTAGATATTGTTGGTGTAATTAAATTTGTTGTACCTTGTCGTAGGTCATAATTACACCTTAGTTAAGTTTACTTAGGGACCACATAGGAGGTAGTTGGAGCTTTTCCACCTTTTGTGGACTTATCATGTTATTAATTTATCACTTCCACCTTTCGTGGACATATCATGTGATTACCTCTCCACCTTTTGTGGGTGATGTGGTGATTATCACATTATCACTTTTCTACTTTAGGTGGAGTGATAGCTTTTCATAGTTGTCTCATGTCATAAGATTATGACACTTGTCATAATCTTATGCACTTCTATGTTCTCACCTTGGCTATATAACCAAGGGGTCTCTCATTGTAAAACAATCACAATCATATCATTAAATCAATTGATAAGAATATAGTTTATTCTTGTCACATTCTATTCTCTTCTTTGTGCTTTCCATTTAGTCTCAAGATCTTGGCAGCCATAGCCAATTCTAACAGATATCTCAAAATATTTTGCAGCAGATACTACATTAGAAGAGATGAAGGAGACCTTGGAAAGTTTGATTCAAGGTGTGATGAAGGAATCTTTCTTGGTTACTCGACCAAGAGCAAGGTATACAGATGCTACAACAAGAGATTGTGAAAGATGATTGAAATTACAAATGTCAAGGTAGATGAAGACTTGTGTTAGATCTCTCATGAACCTGAGGTTTTTGAATCTCATATGCCTCCCCAGATTGAAGAAGAAGAAATAGAAGAGAAAGAAGAAAAGGAACCTAAACTAGTGAAGTATCTCAAGACTCCAAAAAAATATGTGCAAAAGAACCACTCTCTAGATCAGATCATTAGACACAAAAATGAAGGTGTGCTAACAAGAAGAAATATTACAAAAGCAACTGAACAAGGAAACTTGTGCTTATTATCAATAGTAGAACCCAAGAACTTTGTTGATGTTAGCAAAGATGATAAGTGGATAAAGGAAATGGAGGAAGAACTGAATCAAATAGAAAATAATTAGACTTGGGAATTAGTTCCTAGACTAGCTAATAAGAATGTAATAGGAACAAAGTGGGTGTTCTGAAATAGGTTGAATAAAGAGGGTGAAGTGGTAAGGAAAAAATCCACATTGGTTTACAAGGGATATTCACAAGTTTAAGGAATTGATTTTGAGGAGACCTTTTCTCTGGTAACTAAACTGGAAGCAATAAGGATGCTTCTTGCTCTTGCTACTCATAATAACTTCAAAGAATATCAAATGGATGTCAAGTCAGCTTTCTTGAATGGTGATCTAGAAGAGGCATATATTGAGAAATCAGATGGTTTGTAGGTATCAAAGGATTTGAACATGGTTTTCATACTCAAGAAAGCTCTATATGGTTTCAAGCAAGATCCCAGAACTTGGTATACTAGATTGGATGTAATACCCCTCCGTTTTAGCTTCATGTTCAGAAAACATTCCATGCTTTGTTTTAATTTCAGTTACTGTGATACTTTGCATACTGTTTCATGTGTGTTATTTGATCGCTATTTATAGAGCGACGAACTATTTGTGTGATGTGATGTATCTTATTTGATGCTTTATTTGATATGCTTTAATTGGTGTAAAATATTTGTTGCTTTAAGATGGTTATTGTACTTAAGATATTTGGGTATTATGGAATGGTCAGTTATGATGAGTGTATTGGTGAAGGGGACGGGATCGCATCACTCACTTGTGAGTGCCTTGCAATTTCATGATTTCCTCTTCATGGTGTGTATTTTATGCTGCTTATATATATATGATCTTGGTTATTTCGTTTACAAGTTTATAGGTACATGACATCGTCTCCACCACGTTTCACAGGTTTGAGCATGTCGACCCAATGGATAAGTTGAATGGGAGATAGTAGCTAGGTAACATGTGTCAAATCTACACCCTAGCCACAGTGTGTCGTCAGTCGTATTTGTTGTGTTGTCATTTGTTTTGTTCAATATTATTTAATTCTAAAGGGTTCACAATTATGGAAATAAATGTTTAAAATTATTGCATTAAATAATGTTGATTTTTATTTAATTAAAATTAGACATTGTGATAGAAGCTATTTATTTAAATTAATTTAATAAATTAAATTTAATCCATTGGGTTAAATTTATTTATTAAGTAATTAAAATTGATTAATTAAATATGTTTATTTAGAAAGTTGAAAAAGGGAATTTAATTTAATTTGGAATTAAATTTGAATTAGAAGTAATTAAATTCAATTTGGAATTAAATTGGAATTTGAAATTATTAAATTATATTGAGAAATTAAATGTGATTGTTTTAGATATTTGTTAATTGCCACATGTGTGAGTTAATTAATTAAGAAGTTGTTGGAAATTGATTCACGGAGGAAAATTTGGGTTTTTGGTTAAAAGAAGAGGAAAGCTTCTTCACGGGAGTGTGAGGATATTTTTGGGAAGAAGATATCTTTTTTGGAGAGGAATGAAAAATTGAGGAAAAACACAAAAGATTGTAGAGGTTTCTTGGTTGTAGGAAATTTAAGAGAATTGTTTTAGTATAGTTGCTGTGAAATTGGATACATCTTTGGTTTTGGAAATATTGTGGTTGCTAGGAAGAAGCTGTGAAAGCTTTGGAAGAGGCTCGGCATCAAAAACTCAGTACATCAAAAGCTTCTTGATACAGGTTATTTTCTTGTGGTATTAGATTTGTTTAAAACCTGTATTGAAATTGTATTGTTGCAGTTAATTGTTGTGCTAGATCTATTAAGGAAAGTTAATTTGTTTAGAAAAAGGAAATTTAAAGCTTCTGTGATTGCCGTGAAGAAACTTAGAAAATATTATTTACAGTAAAAACCATAGAATATGAATTGTGATATTTGAGAAATTTATTAGATCTAAACTGTGAAATAAATCTAGAGGAAAACAAATTTAGATTTTTAGAAAATTAAACCTTTGTAGTAAAAAAAAAAAGTTGTGAAACTTTTGTGCATTTTGTGGTGGAGAAACCCAGAAGATATTAGGAATTGATTGAAAACCTCTGAAAGAAATTAGTAGATTCCTTACCTGTGTTTAGATTTGAGAAAGCTAATCAGAAATTTTATTGTAAATTTGAGTATGTTCTGGAAAGTTTATAATTTCACCTGTAGGTGAATGTTTTGGAAAAATTCCTCCAATTGATCTATTATGACATATATATATTTGATTGCTCATACATATATATATATATAAATTATTTAGAAAACATTTAATATTGAATAAATACTGATATCGTCATCCGTACGGCAATTTCATATTGAGTAAATCGTAGGTTAAAGTTTTTATAGGGCTGAGTTCATTGGTTTTATGTTTTGTTTGCAATGTATTTGGGTGGGAGGCGCCACTGCCATTGGCAGCGCCCTCCACACACTGTGGAGGGAGCGTTGCCAAGGGCAGCGCCACCCCTCACCATACACAGTCAAGCCCATATGTTTGGGGTTCGACTGTGCTTTGCACAGCTACCCCCCAAACATAAGGGTTTTCCTTCTGTTTAAAAGAAATGGCGTACGAAACAAACCGCGGACGGATGAAATTCGTCCGTCTACTTTATTAAGAATTTTGACTTTTTCTTTTATGATTGCGATATTATTTAGTCATTAATATGATATATATATATATGATATTTATTTGGTTTATAAAATATTAAGTATATATTTAATGAATATATATTATAAGTGTATATACATAATTCTATATTATTATATAATTATGTATGTATATCTTATGTATATATATTAAATGTATATTTTTATATTTAAAATGGTTTTACTTCAAAATGGATGCATAATTGGAGGAAAACAATTTAATTATTTTGCTCAAAGATTTATGTTGTTTTTAAAAGTAATCAATGAATTTGATTTATTTATTAAAACTAGTTTTTTTTTTCTTTGTAATTGAAAAGGCAATTAATTAGTTATTTCAACTATTTTGAAAGGGCAATTGTTATTCTTACTGTGAAATGTATTTGAAAGGGAAATGGATTTAGCATATCCAAAGGTAGATTATTTCCTTGCTATTGCCTTAGATGATTATTTCCTCGGTGTTCATGATTGGGGAAATGGGTTAATTGTGTCTTAATATGTAAGTCTTCCAAAGGATCATAGAGGATGGGCGTTGTTGATTTATTATGTCAGCCTATTATGTTTTTCCCTTGGGTAGTGCATGGTGCCTTGTCAGTAAACTACCCAGTTTCCACGAATGGGAATGATTTGTGTCTCCTTGAAAGGAGTGGATTATGTGCTTTGTTGCCTACAAATGTTTGGAGTGAGTTTCATTTTATGTTGCCTCCTAGAGTTGGAGTGGTTGTTTTATCCAGTTTGTATGCACTTGGGATTCCCTTGGTGATTAGTTTTGTATGGTATGTTGTCAAGTAGAAGAGTGGCTTATGTTAGGTTCCAGAGCCCAAAGAGGTAAACTGGGTAACCTTCGGAGGTAGTTTAATCAAGTGATAGCTAAATTAATGTACTTAGAAGATTATGAAGTATTTCACACTAATCAAGATAATTTAGCCTCACTCATAAACACAAGTGCTCGTTTAGACTTGGGATGAGTGGGAAGGCCTGGAATTGCTAGGTCATCTATCTTGTCCTTATGAGAGGTATTTGATTCCGCATGAGTGAATATGGGGGTCGGGATTCGGTTGAGGACACCAAGATTACCGGAGCCTATGAAGATTCCCAGAGGAGATCCCATGACGATTTGTGTGATGACACTCTGTCTAGGACAATAGTTGGTTTATGTTTTCATGTGTATGGTTTTCTTAACATACTTGATCGATTTTATATCTGGAAGCAATGTGACCTATGTCAGTGATGTTAGAATTGGACTTGTGTTGTTAATGTGATTAGTTGTGTCTGTATGTGTCAGTATGAGTCAGCCTGTGGTTAGAGGTTGTAGAGATTGTCCATGCTACGTTGTTACTATCTCCTAGCATGAGGGGTGGGCCTTCGGGTACCACTTGGTTGGGTGGATCATGCACCATACATCGTTGGTTCCCCCTTTTATCTTTTGTACTTGGTGGCAAGACATCCAGTTGGACAGCTCGCAGTTCCTGTTTTAATTCAAGCAATGTATTTATTTTAATTTGTATCATGTTATTTTACCCCTCATATATTTATGAGGTGGATTTATGTATATTGTAGCACATTTGTATTATTTCCTCATTCTAGGAATGAGTAATGTAGCCTTTGATTAAGTTATTGAATATGGATTTTGGTCGTATATCTCTTAATGTTGTGATGTATCTTTATTTTGTTTAAGTAACTCAAATAATATTGTAATTTAATGCAATGGTTGTATATTGATGTATGTATGGGTGTAATTAATCCTGGTTATGTAGCCTTAGAGGTTGTTGTCAATTGTAGGTGAACATGTATGTTTAATACACTTTAATAAATAAAAAATTGTACGCTTTTGTAGTGAATTGCAACTTCCTTTAGGGTTACGTGGTGGGGAATTACATTGGATAAGTATCTACTTTAGAAAGGATTCAATAAAGGTAATGCAGATGGTAATTTATACATTAAGGTTCAGGAAGACAAGTTGTTGATTGTAGCTGTATATATTGATGATATCATCTTTAGTGGAGATGATGATATGCGTAAAAAATTTGCAGAAGAGATGAAGAAATAATTTGAAATGTCAATGATTGGTGAGTTGTTCTTCATTGGGCTTCAAATTATTCAATAAGAAGATGGTATCTTTATTTCTCAAACTAAATAGTTAAGGAGATATTAAAGAAATTTTGAATGGAAGACTCCAAACTAATGGGTACTCCTATGGTGACTGGTTGTCACCTAAGAAAGTTTGATGAGTCTCCAGAAGTTGATCAAACTCTTTATAGGTCTATGATTAGAAGTTTGATATACTTAACTGCTTCTAGATTGTATATCATGCATGCAGTATGTTTGGTTGCCAAATTTCAAGCCAATCCAAAGAAATCTCATGAGATAGCTATGAAAATAATATTCAGATATTTGAAGGGAACTCTGAATTATGGCTTGTGGTATAAAAGGATTAAATTTTCTCTTTGAGTGCCTATACTGATGTTGATTGGGTAGGTTGTGTGGATAACCGGATAAGTACAAGTGGAAGTGCATTATTTTTGGGAGATAGATTGGTATCATGGCTCATTAAAAAGAAAGACTCAATATCTTTATCCATAGCAGAAGTTATACATTATTATAGCATCTTGTTGCACTCAAGTTCTTTGGATGAAGCAAAATTTGAAGGATATGAAAGTGGTTTATGATGAACCTATTCCTATACTATGCGATAATATGAGTAATCAATATTTCAAAGAATCCAGTAATGCATTCAAGGACTAAACACATCTCTATCCATTATCACTTTCTGAGAGAGAAATTTGTAGAACATGAAAATAGAATGGAATATGTGCCTACCAAGGACCAAATTGCAGAAATTTTCACTAAGGCACTATAAACGGATACTTTGGATTATCTCTGGAAAAAGTTAGGGGTTATTTCCCTTCCTTGTTCTAACTAGATGCATAAATGGTGCATCTAACCAGGAGGATGAATTCATGTCATATTGTTTCTCTTGGATTGATGTATGCTACCACTCAAGGGGAGTTAGTAGTAAGAGATATTTTTATGTTGTTATACAAAATAACTACTAGTCAAAGGGATAGAATGTGTTGCTACTTCATTTGAAGATATTTTTCCCTTTGTCCCTAAAGTCAGATAATTTCCTATCATTTTATGGCCCTTTGTCCTTGATAACAAGGGGGGAGAGTGATCAATATGTGTTGCCATCAATGCCAAAGGGGGAGATTATTGGTAGTGGTTGTCATTGATGTCAAAACTTGAGGATATTGTTAATTGTTGGTTGTCATTAATGTCAACACTTGAGGAGATTGTTGATTGTTATTTTTCATTGGATGGCACACCTTATCTAAAGAGAGTTGAAAAATTTCATGGTTGGATGTCATGCCTTGTTCCATGCCAAGAAAAGTTGTATAGTGCAATATTCTTGTCAACAAAGTTTTTTTTGTAATAATATATTTAGAGGATTAGAAGAATGACTAATAATGGAGATATGTTTTTGAAGGTATAAAATATGTCCTATACTCTCTCCTAATATTCCTAATGAATTATGTGTTGCTGAAAGAAAGATTTGGCCTCCATAAGGTACTTAAGTGTCTATAGTTCAAGATGTTGCACTGAAGTTTGTCTAGGAGGATGCTCTGCATTTCTTTGTTGTTGAAGTTTTGGTCTTGGGGTTTTGGATTCAAATTTAGTGCTCTATGAACTTTGCACTCATGTATTTTTAGGTCACCTATGTTGTTGAGGAGAGTTTTGTGAATTGCGGAAGGTTGGCAGTGTTGTTGGTTTTCTAGACTAGTTTGAAAAATGCTTTGTATTTCTTTGAATTGATGTCTCTACTCCCGTGACTTGTTGAATGTTCTCTCAATGTCTATTCTATGTCTTAATTATAGTTTCATGTGATGAAGTGGTCCACAAGCTAATATGTTAATGGTATACCTTCTAGTTATGAGTTATTTTCTTTCTAGATGGAGTATTTTGTTCATGTTTAGTTTGTGGTTGTTGCTAATTGCATGACAGTATGAAATAAGGATATAGAAGTATTATTGGATGTTCATGGAACATCTCCATGCGATTCAAATGATGGTAATTTTTTACTTTTTTGCTACATTGTGTCTTGAGTTGGCTTTCTAGATTATTTGTAGATATCTAGCCAAAAAGGCTTGTTCCTTTGCTTGTGTTATGTGTTTGGGATTCTACGCTAGCAATGGAAGATGTGTTAAGTTGGATTTGGGTATTGGCCTATTTTTTTAGAACTTCCTTGAGTAAATTTAATTAGAAATATGATTTTGAGTTGACTAGTTATGCGCTTCAAATTTTCATCTGCACGTTTCCTTCACGATGACAGATTGATGTGTGTTAGCGTGTGAATTTTTTGGATCACATTAGAAAATTTAATAAGATTGTTTTGGCCCTCTCTATCTTCGAGATAGTACCACATTATGTTTTGGTGACTAACTTATTGAATTCATTAATTATCTTATTCTCGGTCGACCTAATTAAAGTTTTGAAGATTTGTGGTGGATATAAATGTAAGATCATTTCAGATGAAACAAGGTGGATATGTGTACAAGTGAAAAAAATAAATTGTGTTAAATGTATTGAATATCCATCAAAGTTAGTGCTACATTGTGAAGAGGAAATATAGAATCATATGTGTTATAGTGCCTCAGTCAACAAAGCGTTATGATGACAAGCACTATAATCTTTATATAAATCTTTGTATCTTGCTCTGAGACTATGAATCTCATCAGGTCCTCTATATCTTGGTCTTGGATTTGGTTGGTACTTCATTGTTACAAGTCCCTTTTATCTTGCTCTAAGGTAGTGAGTGATGTAGGAGCATCCCAAGTTGCAAGCAATATTGCATCAACCAAAAATATTTGTATTCATGTTTTCTTGCATTTCAGTACTTAACTGTCAGGACCTAGTCTCAGTATTTCATACCATGATATACTGCATTGTAAAATTAGAGCTCGTGGAGTAGGATATATGATATTCATTGCAACATCTACATCATATCCAGAATTCAATTTTTTTAGAGATCCCAATATGAAGATATTGCTAACAAAATATCAGTTGTAATTGGATAGAGAGCATTCACCGACCAGTCTTGTCATTTCAAGTGTGCAGACCTATCTCATGACTTGTGGAGCTCAGGAAACCATTTCATAAGGATTCACATTCATCAAGGAACCTTCATTCCAATCTACATCATGTTTTTCCAAGGATCAAAGGAGAAGCATATGTTTTGTCCGACCTTCACACGTTTCATCAACTTTGGGGTTGAGACCTCTTGAGGACGACACAACTTTTTTGGAGCTAAGAATTGATATATAATCATTGTGTAGTTGCATTAGAGTAGTGATGATAGTAGTATAGATAAGTGGGAAGATGAGGGCTTTGACCCACATTGTATTTCTAGGCTTAGCGCCATAACATTTTGTAATCTATAAGCCAAAAGGAAGGGCATGTTTCCTGAGAGTAATTGATCATTAGCTACATATCCATGTGGGATTGTTATTCCAATTCCTATAGTTTTCATTGTTTTTATTCTTGCTACAATTTTGGACAGTCCTATTCTTGGTCCCTCCATCCTTGAACGCACCAAGTGGTATCAAATTGAGTTGTCGACCTTTGGAGAGGAGAGTGAAGTTGAGCAAGGAATTTCATAAGATATTTGTGTGGATAGATCATCGACTTGAGGTAGCCTACTTGTTTTTTTCAAAAGATCATCAATTGTGAGGCAGTTACACCAGATTCTAGGAAGAGATGTCACCGAGGAGAATTCATACTACTATTAATGTTGCTGGAAAGATGGATGAGATGATGGAATGATGTGAACAATGAAAGTGAGATTGGATGTTGTTGAAAAAGATAGAAGAAAATGCTTAAACCCTAGACCTAATGATGGAAGTGATGATGATGAAGTTCAAGCTGCAGACCCAACTAAAGAAACCTCAGAAGAGGCAGAATCGGATCAGATGAAGATGTTGAAGGATATTTTGAAAATAGGAAAGTGAGCTAGAATAGAGATTTTGAACTATATCGATAACCTAAACCTTGAAGATTTGATTGATTGGATAAATGACATTGAGGAATACTTTGAATATGAAGAAATTGAAGATCCAGAGAGAGTGAGATTCTCAAAGACTAAACTGAAAGGGCTACAATATGGTGGGAGGAATTTCAATTGGAGAGGAACTAAAAAGCTAAAGAGAAGATTGTGAAATGGGATAGAATGGTGACAAAATTGAAGAACCAATTTATACCTATGGACTATGATTTGGAGTTTTTGAAGAGATTGCAAAACCTGAGACAGAAGGAAAGACTGTGAAAGAATACACTAAGGAATTTCATAAGATCATCATCAGGACTGGACATAGTGAACCAAGCAAGGAGAAAGTGGCAAGATATATCAATGGGATGAGGATGAACATTCAAGAAGAGTTGAGTCTAGTAAGGATGAATTCATTAGAGGAAGCATATTAATTTTCATTAAAGGTGGAGGACAAGCTAAACAAAATACATGAGCAAAGGTAAAGAGGAAGAGGAGATAGATTTTAGAAAGGAAGGTCACATTTCGGAGTAGAAAAAATATATACAGAGCAAAACAAGGACAAAGATTCATACTGCAAGGAAGAGAGGGATTCCAATTCATACCATAAAGGGAGAGATGACAAGGAATCTTAGTGCCACAATAGAGGAGGCTACAATTCTTACCACAATGATGGATACCAGAGAGATGAGAAAGGATATGACAAGAGAACTTTCATAGGAACCTATTTTAAGTGTGGAGGAGGATATAAAGCATTTGAGTGTCGCCAAGAAAGTAAGAAGACTTAAATTCATGCAAGAACTAGATATGTAGAGGAAGTACCAGTGAAATCACTGAGTTCTAGAGGAATTCTAGAGAGGGGAGAATCATTATTCATGAGGAGAGCACTGATCCAGGAGAGAGAATTACCTAAGGAAGCACCACAGAGGAAAATTTTATTCTGGACTAGATGAAAAGTATGGGTAAGTGTTGCAAAGTTATCATTAATAGTGGTAGTACAGATAACCTAGTTTATGAGGAAATGGAAACAAAGTTGAATTTGGAAAGAAGAAAACATTTGAAGCCTTATAGGATAGCCTAGATTCAAGATGGACACAAGATACTAGTAAGTGAGTAGTGTCTAGTAAAAATTTTTATAAGGTCATATCATGATGAAGTACTATGTGATATTATGCCAATGGATATATATTATATGCTGTTGGGTAGACCTTGGCAGTATGATAAGAAATCTATACATGATGGGAGAAAGAATACCTAAACCATAATGTCCAATGGAAATAGAATCACCTTGACACCTTTGGAAGATGAACCTAAAAGTGATGTGGTACAGCTAGAATCAATTTGGTAGATGGAAGGAAATTTCTGGATGGGTTGAGATATGAAAACATGTGTTTTTCTTTGATTCCAAGGAAATGTGGAGCCCTATATGCAGAGAGAACCACAAGAGATTGAAGTCACTAAACTATTGACAGAGTACCAAGATCTTGTATAAGAGAATGTGCCTGATAGATTACCACCGATCCAGAGTATCAATCATCATATAGATCTTATTCCAGGAGCTAGTTTTCTAAACAAAGTTGTACACTGGATGACACCAGTAGAGAATGCAAAGATAAACAAACAGATACAAGAACTATTGAAGAAAGCCCTGATCAGAGAAAGTATGAGACTGTGTGTGGTACCAGTTTTACTTGCACCTAAGAAATATGGAGAATGGAGGATGTGTACAAACTCAAGAGCTATCAATAAGATCATAGTGGAGTATAGATTCACATTGCCTAGGATGGATGACATCATGGATAATCTAAGTGGAGCAAAGTACTTCACCAAGATAGACCTAAAAAGTGGATACCATCAGATCGGGATTAGAGAGGGATATGAATGGAAGATTGCTTTCAAGCCAAATGAGGGATTGTATGAGTGTTTGGTCATGCCATTCGGACTAACTAATGCACCCAATACATTTATGAGGTTGATGAATGAAGTCTTGAAGAAATTCTTGGGTAAGTTTGACATTGTTTATCTGGATAATATTCTTATTTTCAATAAGACTAAGGAAGAACATTTGGAGCACATCAAACAAGTATTTCATAGGCTAAGAGAAGAGAATTTGTTGATAAAAATTAAGAAGTGCAATTTCATGAAGGAAGAACTAGTATATTTGGGGTTTGTGATATCTACAGAAGGATTGAATATGGACCCTGGGAAGGTCAGATAAATAGTTTAATGGCCTACACCTATGAATGTTGGAGAAGTAAGATCATTTCATGGACTAGAAACTTTCTATCAAAACTTCATCAGAAATTTTAGTGGTATTTTCACACCTATGACTGACATAATGAGGGGTGACTGAATTGAATTCAAGTGGACATTTGGAGCACAAAAGAGATTTGAGTTTTTGAAGCAAAAGGTGACAGAACAACCTGTGTTAGCACTATTGGACTTTGATAAGGTATTCCAAGTAGATTGTGATGCTAGTGGAAGTGAAATAGGAGATATGTTGAGTTAGGAAGGGAGACCAATGGCCTACTTTGATGAAAAATTAAATGATGCTAGGAGAAGGTATTTAGTTTATGATCAGGAATTATATGTAATAATACAAGCTTTGAAGAAGTGGAGACGTTACTTGTTATCTAAGGAATTTGTGTTGTATATGGATCATCAAGTTTTACAATATTTGAATAGTCAAGGGAAGTTGAACCAAAAACATGTGAGATGGGTAGAGTTCTTGTAGAGTTACACATTTGTGTTGAAGCACCGGAGTGGAAAGTTAAACAAGGTTGTAGATTCATTGAGCAGGAGGAGTTGTTTTATAGATATGAGAATTGAAGTATTAGGTTTTGAAGAACTGAAGCATATGTATGATGATGATGTTGAACTTTTTGAGGCATGGAAGGCTTGCAAGGAACCTGTAGAGACGAATAGAAGCAAATGGTTGGACTGTTTCATTCAAGATGATATGTTATTCAAGAATAATCAGTTATGTATCCCTAGAAGTTCAATGAGAGAATTTTATCAAGGAAAATCATTATGGAGGATTAACATGATATTTTGGAATTGATAAGACCATAGCATTGGTGAGTGAGAACTATTTTTGGCCACAGTTGTATAAGGATGTTAGGAAATATGTTCAATGTTGCAGGATTTGTCAAGTTGCAAAAGGAAACAATCAGAACATTGGAATGTATACACCATTGACAGTACCAGAGAAACCATGGGAAGACATTAGCATGGATTTTGTGTTGGGATTACCTAAGACACCGAGGGGATTCAACTCTATATTTGTGGTTGTGGATAGATTTTATAAGATGGCACATTTCATACCTTGTAAGAAGACCAGTGATGCAATACATGTTGCAGACCTATTTTTCAAGGAGATTGTGAGATTACATGGACTACCAAAGAGTATAGTATCAGATAAAGACACTAGATTCAATGGATATTTTTGGAAAACATTATGGAGGAATATAAAGACAGATTTGAAGTATAGTTCAACATTTCACCCATAGACAGATGGATAGACAAAAGTGGTAAATAGGAGTTTGGGGAACTTGATGAGGTTTTTGAGTGAAGGTAAAGTAGGAAATTGGGACTTAATACTACCGTAAGAATAATTTTCATACAACAATTTAGTAAACCAGAGCACAGGGAAAACACCATTTAAAATTGTGACAGGACACCAACCCAAAGGAGTAGTAGAATTAAGAGATATAAGTATGGAGAATAAAAGTAGTATGGAGATAGAAGAATTTAAAAGATTCATGCAAACAATGCATACTCAATTCAAGGAGCATCTGGAGAAGATGAACAATACCTACAAGGAGAAATCGGATGAGAAGAGAAGACATAAGGAGTTTACAGTAGGAGAGAAGTAATGGTATATCTGAGGAAAGAGATATTTCTAGTGGGGACATATAGTTTAAGATGAAGAATTTTGGACCTTGTAAGATCATCGGGAAATTTTATTCTAGAAATGTATATGAAGTGGGACTACCGGAGGAATTTGGCATATCACCTATATTCAAAACTGTAGACCTATACTAGTATCATGAAGGAGAGTCATCGAAGGACAGGGAAGTTGGTTTTCTAGACCATATAGCACATCATTCAGAGGGAACAGAGGAAATTTTAGACAGGAAAGTTGGACGTAGTACCAGAGGAAGGCAATACAAGGAATATCTAGTCAGATGGAAAGGAAGACCAGAGGAAGATTCATCATAGATTTCTCAAGATGATGTGGACCGCATTGGTTTTCCTCTAGCCCTAATAAAGTGAGAGGCTCACTTTTCTTCAACCTTGGGTGTCTAATGTAGGAGCATCCCAAGTTGCAATAAATCTTGCATCAACCAAAAATATTTGTATTCATGTTTTCTTGCATTTCAGTAGTTAATTGTTAGGACCCAGTCTCAGTATTTCATACCACATTATACCACATTGTAACATCAAAGATCGTGGATTAGGATATATGATCTTCATTGTAACATCTACATCATATCTATAATTCAAGTGTTTTGGAGATCCCAGTATGAAGATATTGCTAACAAAATATCAGTTGTAATTGGACAGAGAGAATTCACCGACCAGTCTTGGATTTTCAAGTGTGTGGACCTATCCCGTGACTTGCAAAGCTTAGGAAACAATTTCATAAGGATGTGCATTCATCTAGGAACCTTCATTTCAATCTGAAACATGTTTTTCCAAGGATAAAAGGAGAATCATATGTTTTGGCCAACCTTCACATGTTTCATCAACTTTGGGGTTGAGACCTCTTGAGGCCAACGCAAACCTTTTTTTGGAGCTAAGAATTGATATATATAAGCATTGTGTAGTTTCATTAGAGTAGTGATGATAGTAGGATAGAGAAGTAGGAAGATAAGGGCTTCAACACGCATTGTATTTTTGGGCTTAGCACCATAACATTATGTAATTTGTAAGTTGGAAGGCAAGGCATGTTTCCTATGAGTAATTGATCATTATCTACATATCCATGTGGGATTGGTATTCCAATTCCTTGATTTTCCATTGTGTTTACTCTTGTTGCAAGGTTGGACAGTCCTATTCCTGGACCCTCCATCCTTGACTGCACCAGTGAGTCTTCTTGCAAGTCTTTTTGGTAGTGAGTCTTTTATATTGTGAGTTAACTCTCATCGTAGTTTTTCCCTCAATGGTTTTTCCATGTAAATCTGGTGTTCTCCTTGTGTATGTGTGTGTTATCAGTTTATTTCTCACTGATATTGATCTGATTAGAAGTAGAATTGCTATATCTTTCATTACTGAGTGTTGTTGATCATACTAAGGGTTTAAACTACTATACTTGATTAAGGGTTTTAGTTGTGATAAAAGGATTGTATTGTACTAAAAATTTCAAGGTCTAAAAGGGGTTAATTTTTTGTGTAGACTAATTCACTCCCCCTCTCAATCTTCGAGTGTGTTCAACAAGTGGGACACTGAAATCAGTATTTTTAATCAAATTTTAATTTTCTATCACCCATAGCAACTAAACCATTAATAATTTGATGATGATGTGAACTAATTTTATTTTATTTTTTATTCAAATTTTACATTTATTTAAAAAATTAAGAGATGATTTGTGAATTTTTTATGTAAGTTTTAATATGATTTTTTTCTAGTTAACATTTTTAAAAACTGGTGTTACTTCAATAAAACATAACTTTATTTGTAGAAAGGATAAAATTATAAATTTTCAACATAGATTCCTAACATCAAAATCTAGTGCACAAATATTTTTTATAAATTTTTGTTGCATTTTTTTTCAATTGATAGTAACTATAATTTAGGCATAGATTACTTTGGTAACACATAAAAAAATCATTTGAACTAACTTTTTTTCTTTTTTTTTGAAATAAGAACATCAATACCTAGTGCACAGATATTTTTCGAATTTTTTTCTCTATTTTTTTGTTTGTGTGAAACAAAGACCTTGATGTTTAGCAAAAAACCTACGTTCACTAGAAATATAAAATAAACATAATAATGAAATTAAAAAATATTCAAAATTATAATTTTTGAAAAGCTTATAGTAAGGACTATATACTTAAAAAAATAAAATTTCTAAATGACTTCATTTGATGACCCAAAAGGTGAATCAAAAGTGGTTTTTTATCAACATTGTGATAGGTGAGGAGGAGACTCCATTGAGGGTTTGATTTAAGACTAGGGGTTTCTATCCAAGGGGGTTTGATCTAACCCTCTTCAATTAAAAATATTTAGATGAAACATATCAAGGTTTAAATAATTAAATTTTGTAAAAAGTCTGTGATTTCAAGAAAAAAAATAGGATGGCACATAAAGTGGACACACTATTATGGCAGTGCTCACATATAGCCTCTAACCTAATAATTATGATGTATATATTACCTTGATTAGTTGGAAAATAAAATAATACTTGCATGGTAGAATCATTTGGAGAAAAGTGCTAGCAAAATATTTTCCATGATAGACATATCAAGGACAAGGAATTTCACAACAATGAGATGGTAATCACTAGACTAGAATCACCCAAGAAGATTGAAATTTCTCATTTGTTAGGGTCTTACATCATCAAAGAGGTCACAATGTATAGAATAGTAAGGAACTAGACGTAGTTGATTGGAAAACATGCTATTACATGAATGGTTAATGATATTCAACTTAAGTCATACTAGCTATATTTAGGCTATCACCAAATTTGGGTCAAAGAAGCTTTAATATTCTTAAAACTACCTTCTAGATTCATGAAAGCCATTTTGAATTTTATGTTGTGACCTTTGGATTATCCAATGTCCCCTTTACTTTTTACAGTCTCATGAGCATAATGTTTCATGGCTACTAATGAAAATTCATATTGGTCTTCCTTGATAGCATTCTCATCTATAGTCTGACATGGACCAATCATCTTTGAATCATGTGTGGATATTTACCTCAAAATTTTACAAGATCATTTTCTTCTTACCAAACACTCTAAATATGCCTTTGGAGTATAAAAAATGAATTATTTAGGCCAAATTGTTTCATGAGATGGTGTCTAGGTGGAACCTAAGAAGATTGTCATAATCCAAGAGTAGAAATCCTCTAAATCCCTCAAGGGATTGTGAGGGATCATAATCTTGATATGGTACCATTACAAGTTTGTGCATAATTATGGTAAAATTATTGGACCCATAAAAATTTTAATAAAAAATGGACCATTTTATTGATATAAATTTGTGGAGGTGGCCTTGAATGCACTCAAAAATTTTGTGTTTTAGTCTAGTTTTGGCCCTATCTAATTTTCATATTTACTCTTCATTCTAGAATGTGATACCTTTGGAAATGTACCTTTGGAGTATAACAAATGGATTATCTAGGCTAAATTGTTTCATAATATTGTGTCTAGGTGGACCCTGAGAAGATTATCATCATCCAAGTGTAGACATGCCCTAAGTCCCTCAAAGTATTGTGAGGATTCTTAGACTTGATACAGTACCATTACATGTTTGTATATAGTTATGGTAAAATTATTGGGCCCTTAACAAATTTGATAAAAAAATACCACTCTATTGGTCTAAATTAGTGGAGTTGGCCTAAGATGCACTTAAATTTTTATGTGTTTTATTCTAGTTTTGACCCTATCTAATTTTCACATATAATATTCATTATAGAATGTGATACCTCTGGAATGGACATAGGTCTAGTATTGGTGTAAGAAGGTTAGCCCCAAGCTCTCACCAATAAGTAACTCATTGTGTGTAATTTGGATAAATTAATATATAAAAAAGAAATGGTGTTTATCCTCCATGTTGTACTTACCTATTGGGCTAGAAGTTATAGATAAAAACAAATCATTGTAGATTTAAATTATTTCTGTAGAAAAGGGTGTCCTCCCATAAAGAACAAAAACTAGTGAAAATATGCAAGGATATATGACTATGAGATTGTATACAAGAAGGGTAAGGATTTATTAAATTATATTAGGATTAGATTTATTTTAATCAATTCCTTTTTTGTAGTTTAGTATTTTTAACACTAAAAGCCCTATGATTTAATTTTATGTATATATAAACATATGTAATTATCTACATGAATTTGTGTATGATTACACGCATTACTAATCCAATTTAGCATAGAACTCTAAATGCTAAACTCCAAACCCTATATCAATAAAAATGTAATTATCCTCAACCCTATTTTTGCTAGTGCTAACCACACCTTATCTACCTTAAAATTTACATCATAAAACCTAGAAAACCCAAATTGATAGTATATTTATGTATGTACACATAAATTTAATGTATGCATGTATGTATATGTGTGTACATATATGTAAATGTAAGTGATTTAAATTAAATTAAATTGTGGAACTTAAATTTATTTATTTATGAAAAAATTATGATAGATGTATATGTTAGTGACAAATATTTGTTTATTTAGATAAATTTTGTTTAAGTTTTCAACATGGATCTAAGTTCTTAATATGTGCATGTGAAATTTAACATTTTGATTTATGTATGAGTAGTTATTTATTTATTTATATTTTAATTTAAAATGCATGTGTACATATTACATTCCAATGGACCAAATAACTATAAAGTATGACATGCTATTAGAAGAGGTTCCAAATGAACCAACCTCCACTCAGGAACCCCCCACTAGAAAACCCTCTACTTCAAAGTACCCCACCTCAAAGCCCCCCCAAACACCCCCAAAAAAAATCCCCTACCCCCTCCACCTAATGAATCTCGCTTGCTAACAAATATAAATATAAATATAATTATACTTCAAGAAAAAAATAGATTGATCCAAAATGTGCCTAATATTCCCCGCCATGTAGCGTGGTTTGCATATTCAACACAATTGATTATTGATTATGTTAGTTCCATTGATGTAAACCTAGATAGATTCCACTTGTGGAGGGAGGAGAGGTAGAATTTATATGCAAATGGAGTGTCATATAGATAGATCCTAGATATTCATATTACAAAACAAACCATTGCCCCATATTTTCTTGATCCAGCCATAAATCAACCTATACCTCCAAACAAAAAATAATTTAAATTACGTGGTGTAGGAATCTCTAGATTGCAACATTATTTTTTGGAGCAATCATGGATAGTCTTTGATTATACACCACATGCTAATTCTAAAGTGTCATATTTTTTGATAAATTATGGATATATTTTGAATTAGGTTTCAAAACCAAATTATTTTGACATCATATCATTCCATGGTGTTGTTGATGGCATGCCACAATATAGGGAAAGGGCATATATCAATCCAAATCAACATGTTCCCATTCCACCCATTGTTTCTCTTACTTTGCCCAATATTCATATTCTCATTCAACAATAGGCAATGGTTTAAGCATTAGGAGCATTAAGTTTTCTCTCGATAAATCTAATTGACCAAGCTACCCACATGGTAGTTGAATTTAGTGGTAGAGAGAATGGAGGAGATGGTGTTGGTCCTAGCACCTCACACATGTCTATGCCATTTTTTTGTCAAAATTGCAATCAACCATGTTATGGTATTGTTCTCACATCCACTTCAATAGTTGTATCAGAGGAGAAATCATTCTTAGTTTTACTATAATCAAATCATCTTACACAAGTATATGTCACCTTTTAATTTATTTCAAGTATACAATGTACATAGATCAAAATTTATATTTAATAATAAATTATGTTTTGTGAATTATTTGACTTGTAGATGAGTGGCTCTAGGACCTCATCTCAATTATATTAAATATATTTTGCATCGATAGTTGTACAAATCGATACATCTTACAAGGTAACCAATAAATTGAACCTAAAACCATATGTATCTAGTTATAATTAGTTTCTTCAAAAATTAAATATATTTTAAAATAACTGTATAATTTAATTCAAATACACGTTAAAAAGTACTATTGTAGGGATGTCATGCGACTTCCATGTCCATTCGACCAAAAGGTATGGAAAGTGCTCCTCTATCATCATTTTTTATGCCTAATCCATCCATTGTGTGTATTTTCAAAAATTATAACATAATTTGTACTTTGAATTCACTAAATGTGTATTATTTTAAAATTTTAAAATCATTCTTGAATTTATATATATATATATATATACAAGATGATATACCTATTAGGATAGCCATTGGTCCTACTACTGATTAGAGATAATTTCATGTCATCCACATCATTTCAGGTCTTAATAGTAAAAATTTATGCAATTTCTAGGTCTTTTATATGGTTACTTGTTTCGATAAATATTCTAACCTAATTTTTGTAATTTTTGCTTTATTTGAATATCTAGGAATTAGAAACTAATACTTTTGGTACATAATTGATAGTTATACTAGGACAATAGAATGTGGGAGAATATGAGAATGATCATACAATCATTTGAATATTTTAGTTTAGATTTAGATATTTAATTTCATGAAATTTTGTAAATTAAATTAAATTTAAATCACATGCACACGTAATTTTTTAAAATTTTATCTAATTTCATCTTTCTCTTCTATAGTGTGAGACAATTCCATCTATTTCACGTGGAATAAAGAGGCCTATTGATCTTAGTGATGATAGGACATATACTATTTATTTCATGGACCATGATCCATAGTTTATTTATATTCTAGGATTATTACTATGTTTCAATATTTTATAAACTATACATTTCAGTATTTCATGAATTCTAGATCTACATATATTGACTATGCTTGTGTAGATTTCAACATGTTAGTATGCTTATGCTTTATATAACTTCTCTTAGTAAGTTTCAATCTATATTTTTATTGATCTCTGAACATTCGTATTTAGGTTGTATAATTAAATATTATATGTCAAGATAAGAAACAAACATGGAATGAGACCACATTTTGATCAGAATGTGTAACCAAAAAGTGTAGTCTTTGGAACTTTTTCACTCATTTTAGCCTTCTCCCTTGGATTTTGGCCTTGTTTTCCCTTGATTCAGTCTTGAAAGCTTGCAATTCAACAATAATCTAATGGTGTTTTACTAAGGTGTTGTGAAGTGTTGTAATACATCTTCCCACTTTTCTAAGACTCTTTCAACATAATTCACCTAAACAACACCCTTTTACCCCTTTCCAAGTGATGTGTCAAGGTGTTTTAAAGTTTTGTAAGGAATTTTCACATCCTCCTAGGCTTATCATCCATTAATTAACCCTTTTCTTATGTTAATTTGTCCCCTTAAAGTACTTTTAGGCCCAACTTAAGTGTTTTTCGGAAGGCAAACCTAATAAAAATCATTAGTCATCATTTTATTCCCGACCACCACTTGAATTTTCCCAAGTGGACTAGGTCGCTCTTGGGCAACCTAGTCCCTTTTGGCTTAAAATTCAAAATTAAAACATAAATCTTACGGGAATTCGCCCCCAAAACCCTAAGGTCGGCCTATCATGTGTCATTTTTGAGAAAATTAGGGTTCAACATGTATAAGTAAAGGTTTTCATCCTCATTTTGACCTCTCCTTGCATCATTTTTCACCTTCACAAGTATTCTTGCACTCAAGCTTCCCAAGTAAGCAATCAAGCAATCAAGCACAAGCGCATCACAAGCAATCTCCATTGGAGCTGGTTCTTGCATGTTGCAAACTTCAACAACAAAGGATTTTGTGAGCATTTACATTGTTTATCATTCAAGCATCTCTCCTTTGATTTCTATCTCATTTGGTTTTAGTTACCATTAAAGGGGTTTGACTTAGGCAAACCCCTATTCCCTAACCCTAACATTCTCTTTGTCTTTGGATGTGTTTTGCAGGTTTGTACTCAAATTTAGCAAGATCCAAAGTGTTGGAGAAAGTACAAACATTTTGTCCAAGTCACATCAAGGCATCAAACCCTAGAAGGAGAAAAAGGACAAGTTACAAGTCATTTTCAGGAGTTTCAAACACGGACTATTGCAGAAAAGGAAAGCACCAACTAAGACCCACAGAATCAGACCCTAAACCTTATGAAAGCACTGGGAGGACTAGGTCACCACTATTGGTGACTTTGTCCCTGTGCTAAGCCTGAAAAAGGTTTTTGTATTTTTGGGTACCCTTTTCCTCGAAACCTAGTCTAGTAGAATTCCCTGATAGGAGGACTACGTCGCCCAACTTGGCGTAAGTGTCCTGCTGATTTCAAATAATTTATAGAATATTTTGAGGCCCCTCATCTACAAAATTCCATTTCTAGGTGCACAAGTTCTAAAATTTCTATTTTACTTTTAGAATTGCATATATTTAGGGCATATAGTTTAGCTTGCATTTAGTTACATTAGATTTGTTTGCATTTCATTTCAATTTTCAGCCACACAAATATGACAACCTAATCCATCCCCCCTTTGAATGCAACCTCCAAAAACCATATAACCACCAAGCGGAAAGAGAGCGATTCCTACACCAAGTGCTCCTAGGTGAAAAACCCTAGGGCCTAGTAAAGGGAATCCTCTTTTCCTAGTAGTGTTATATTTTTGGTGGTTCATTTTGGTGAACCCGACCATAGACCACATGATAACTTTCTAATTTTTCATTTCATCTTAGGAAATAGCTTGCATTGCATTGAAATTTTTTGCATTGTTTGTATCCTAGGGTTTGTAGAAAAGTGCATTAGTGAAATTCCATGCTAGATTTCACTTTGCATTACATTTTCAATAAGAAAATACAAAAATATTTGCATTTCCCTTTTCTCTTTGCATCAAAAAATCATAAAAAGAATAAAAAGTAGTTAAAATTTTAGAAAATAGTCAAAAACAACACTATTGGGACTAAGTCGCCACACGGGGCGACCTAGTCCTCTAAACATTGTAATTTTTGGCACTTTTAAGGCATTTCCTGCATTTCATTCCTTTGCTTTTTCATTTCTATTTTTTGTTCCAAAATTCTAGTTATAAGTAGTTTAGTCATGTTTTCTTACATTTCCTTAGCATTCACCCCCTCCTTAGGCACCTTTGTATGATAATTTGGTGTTCCCTTTCTGATACAATTGTGAGACAAAGCTCTAGACTCATGGCTTCTAACAATAGCACTATTGTTGTAGATCTTGGGATATCTCAGACTTCAACTCCTAGTATTAACGATGGTACACTAGGCTTAGAGACCATCCTTAGCAACTCTTTGCACATCAGAGACACACATGGTGACAAAAAACCTGATGGCCTCCCTAACAACAAGATATTCCACATCCATGCCAATTTGGCTGACCTTCAACATGACCTAAGCCTTGAAAATATATCTAGCACCATCATCCCTGCCAGAACCTTCACCGCTTACTTGACCGTGATGATGGTCTAAGTGTCATGAAGAGGATAATAGAAATCTATCACGAACATGCCTCTTATACACTTAAGGTATCCCCCTCACCCCCTCCTTTCGTTGGTTGCATCGAACTTTCCAATCCTCCCCCACCAACCATAACTTCCATCCCCACTTATGCATCCCCTAGCATGACAACCATTGTGCAAAAAAATAGTAATGTGGTACCTTCCCTCAGCATCCCTACTAGTGTTCCTACTCCCCTTGTGGCATCACATCCTTAACTTCTTCCACCATACCTCCCATAAATATCCCTTCCACTTCTCCCTCCACTACATTCACCCCATCACCACTTTCCCTTCCACCTTATACCACTTAAACCAATCCACTTACTACACAGCTTTTTCACACCGTCACCTCCATGCAACAACAAATCTCCACTATCAACCAAACCCAACATGGTTCCCCTACCCACTACGTTCATACCAATCCACTATCTTTATACATCCTATGCACCCCCTTGCCATAGGGAATAGAGATTCCTAGATTCTATAAGTACGAAGGGAAGGGAGATCCTTATAATCATGTCAATGCCTATACTACCTTATGTAGTGACTTTTGATCTCGATGAAAATTTGCTAGCTAATTTATTTCCTAGAACCCTCAAAGATGTCACCTTGGACTGGTTTTCCTCCCTTCCCAATAATTCCATTAGTTCATTCAATGAACTAGTGGATGCTTTCATTAATCAGTTCCAAGTCCATATGACCCCTAAGAAAACCTTGGTTGACCTCATGAGATGCAAGCAAGACACTAACGAGAAGATAACTGACTTTATCTCTTGTTATTAGGCCCTTTATTCCTTGATTGATGTCAAGATACCTGACACACATCTGCAAAATATGCTCATTGAAAACCTCTTAACACCTCTCCAAGACAAACTCACCCTCATGAAGTTCCCCTCTTTTATGCACTTGTGCCAAGTGCTTTGTGAATATCATAACTCAACTAGATGTTGTGATTCACAATCCACTTCTAGTAGAGTTGATAAGTCTAACACTTCTTCCCAATCCAACCCTCAACCATTTCGTAAACCAAACAAAGGGTTTCTACAATTTAAACCTTCATCCCAAACCACACCACCTGCTAATAACCAAGTGGTCGATGTTCGGTCTATCATGCCCTTCAATTATGGAGACCCTAAGTGCACCTTCATGCCCTTACCCGACACCCTTCATAACACCATGACCTAATTACTCCAACAAATGATTTCTTTACCTCCCTTCCATACACCTAATCCCAATAAACCATTACCTTCATCCTATAATTCCACTACTTATTGTTACTTTCATCGATAGAACGAACATGACACTGAACAATGCAAGTATCTCAAGCACCTTGTGCAAGACCTAATTGATTTAGGTTGTCTATCTATTGTTGGTGTCAATGATAAAAGCAATAAGTTTGTGGCACCTCCCAACCAAAACTTGTAAATATTCACCAACCCCATGCCCAAACATAATGTGTCGCTTATCAAAGCAAGCGAAACTCCACCACCTAATGTGATGAATGTTGAATCACATGATACACATTCCACTTCTCTTCCCATTTTCACCCATGTTACACATATTAATGAAATGGTAGGAGCAATTGACATCATCCATCATAAGGGCCCAACCAAAGGACCTCTTGAGATCACCTTTTCACCACAAGATATACTAAGAAATCTTCCTAATGATCCTCTCTACATAGCTGGTAGAATTTATGATAAGCCCACTAATGGGATACTCATAGATCTTACCTATGGCAAGAACGTAATCACAGAAGAATTTCTGGTATTACATGATATTGCTCAAGTTTTTTATAATCGACCTACTGCTTGTGTCAAAACCCATAATGGTTTCACGTGCCCAACGATTGAATCGATTACCCTCCCATTATAGATAGGTTCGAAGACATTGGACAATGCCTTCTCAATCATACCACAATCAGACCAATTTCATTTGCAACTTGGCCACTTGTGGCTTCGTTCAATGAAAGCAGTCCCATCTGTCATCCACAAGTGTGTGAAGTTTCTCATTGATGACATATTCATTGTCCACCATAGTGGCTTTAATCCTTTATCCTCTAAAGGTAACTTTTCTTTGGAAGCATTTTGGCCTGAGCCCATGGAGCCCATCACCCCTAGATGGGACTTCTTTTTCATTGCCTATCAAAAGTTCAAAGCCAAGAAAATCTCTAAACTTTCTCTCCGCAACATAGCTCCTTCTACTTCAAAATATCCTATCCTTGATGAAGCTATGTTGCAACCTAACTCAAACATGCCCAATCAACCCACATATGAAACCTCTTCCACATCTTCCAAGAGGCCTAGGGATCATGATATGAATTTCGTTTTCCCTCCCCACACTAAACAAGTTTATAAAGCTAAAGAGAAAGTGGATGATCCACCCATAGTTCCTCTTGTCCCTCCTCCTAGGGATGATAAACAACCTATGGTGGACCAACCGGCTCCTTCCCCCATGCACCTTGATAAAAAATCAAAAAGGAATAAAGAGGCTAGGGATCATAGGCGTCATCATCATGCTCTTGCTCGCCAATCTTATGAGGAAGAAAATATTGAAAATGATAACCCACCTATGCCAAAATTCATGCCTATCGATCCTCCTCCTCCACCCCCACAACTTGATCCTACACTGACCTCACCACCAATCCTAGATGCCACCACTGACGTTGTCATTCGACCTACCATTTTCATCAACTTAGATGATGATGATGATGAGAATGCTAGAATTGATGAAGAAGTACACCAAACTTTGAATTCACTCTTCTCCTCTCCCATGAGCATTCATGAAACTTCTCCTAGAACAAGGGTTGATCTTGACGCTAGTTCAGAAATTGTTGTTGTTCCTCTCGCTAGTCACCCTCCCGAGTTTTATCCTGAGCAAGATTGGGAGGTGGATGAATTGCTTGCACAGTAATGCACATGCACCTTACTAGCTTGTTCTTTTATTTTTTCATGTATGTGTCATGTGCTCCCTATATTGACGTGTTTAATCTTTTTCACTCTTTGTGACATTATTCTATATGTATCTCTATTCTTCTATATGTCAAGCATTCCTTTTTTCTTTTCATTTTTCCTTTTTGCCTTTCATTTAAGGATGACACAAGGCATTGAGACCGCAATGTCTCCTTCATGTTGACTCAAAAACCAAGGCTCTTTTTTGTTTGCCTTTTTCTTTTGATTTTTTTATCCTTTTGGGGATGATGCAAAGTGTTGAGACATCCTATGTCTCTTCCATGTTGACCCAAATTGAATCTTTCTTTTCATTTGTTCTTGCTCTCTTTATGTCTTCTTCCAGTTCTATGTATTTGGGGGAATGATGATAGTTCTGTGCTCTCTCCATAAACATTGCAACAACGAAAAAACTAACCCCAAATCCATAGATCCATTATGTATTTGTGGTTTTTAATTCAAGGAGCAACCCCCTTTTCCTTGTTTCCTTTCTCTTCGCATGACGCAGCCTTTCTTGGACACCTAGTACTTGACATTGGGATTTCCAAGTATGCTCTCATGTCCTTTTCTTTCTTTTTGCATTTTTCCTTTCTCTACACTAAATCAATTTCTCACAAAATGGTGTGTAGCAATTCCTTTAAAGTGGGGGCATACATTGGCATTATTTTATTTCGCATTTGCTTTTGTTTTTCTTTGACCATGCTTCCTAGTGCAACCTTATCACTTCACATGATGTGTTTTCTCACTTAGTGGATGACAGTCAGTGTAGTGTCCTTCATAAGTGTGACATATCTTAGCATATTACATTCCTCTTAGTGGTCTGATGTGATACACGACATCCCCTAAGTTGTGAATCTTCTATCCTTTGATAGGTCCTCTTTTAGAGATATTAGACACAATGTTCCCTAAGTCAAAGACCTCATATGAACCAAACAAGACTCCTTGGAACACTATTTTTACATTTTTCACTTTTGCATTTTGCATACATGGCCACCTTGCATAACACAACTTGCATGCCTATGGTGGCATATTGCACTTGTTCATGACTTATAAGCATCCAAGGATTTTCTTGTCTCATGAACCACACCCTTGTCTTTTGTGGCACCTTATCAAAGTTATCAAGAGGTATAACTTTGGTATGATTGAGCGGGATTCCCAACTAGCGGCATGACTTTCCCTATAGCCACCTTTTTGTGTGTGAGTGCATACCAACCATGTGTATGTATCTCACCCCTTCTTGGCATTCTCACCCAAAAAAAAATGAAATTCTCGTTAGCCCAGAGTGAGTACATCCTTTTCTTTCGAACAACTAGCCTAGATCTGATCCACAACCAGTTAGACAAATGGTTGAAGCTTGATCCAACTTATCTCTCTCTTCACCCTTTCACATCACTCCTTGTGTGATATTTTGTGCTTATGTTCAGTTCATCATGGGATTTTGATCCTGGGGGCTTGAACATCCCTCTTGATCATAGTCATCCCACCTTACTAGAATGATTACATTATATCTCGCTCGACATGCATGATTCAGCTACTTTAGTGTGAGTTTTAATTAATTTCATCCTCTCACTAAAGTGGGGACTAAATGTGTCACCAAAAATTGTAGTCTTTGGCACATTTTTCAATCATTTTGGCCTTTTCCCTTGGATTTTGGCCTTGTTTTCCCTTGATTCAGTCTTGAAAGCTTGCAATTCAACAATAATCTAATGGTGTTTTACTAAGGTGTTGTGAAGTGTTGGAACACATCTTCCAACTTTTCTAAGACGCTTTCAACATAATTCACCTAAACAACGCCCTTTTACCCCTTTCCAAGCCATTTGTCAAGGTTTTGTAAAATGTTGTAAGGAATTTTCACATCCTTCTAGGCTTATCATCCATTAATTAACCCTTTTCTTATGTTAATTTTTCCCCTTAATGTAATTTTAGGCCCGACTTAAGTGTGTTTTGGGAGGTAAACTCGAATAAACATCATTAATCATCATTTTATTCCCGACCACCACTTGAATTTTCCCAAGTGGACTAGGTCACCACCTTGGGTGACCTAGTCCCTTTTGGCTTAAAAATAAAAATTAAAACATAAATCTTACAAGAATCTTCACTCAAAACCCTAATGTCGGCCTATCATGTGTCATTTTTGAGAAAATTAGGGTTTAGCATGTATAAGTAATGGTTTGCATCCTCATTTTGACCTCTCCTTAGATCATTTTTCACCTTCATAAGTATTCTTGCACTCAAGCTTCCCAAGCAAGCAATCAAGCACAAGGGAATCACAAGCAACCTCCATTGGAGTTGGTTCTTGCATGTTGCAAACTTCAACAACAAAGGATTTGGTGAGCATTTACATTTTTTATCATTCAAGCATCTCTCCTTTGACTTCTATCTCATCTGGGTTTAGTTACCATCAAAGGGGTTTGACTTAGGCAAACCCATATTCCCTAACCCCAACATTCTCTTTGTCTTTGCATCTGTTTTGTAGGTTTGTACTCAAATTTAGCAAGATCCAAAGTGTTGGATAAAGTACAAACATTCCATCCAAGTCACATCAAGGCATCAAACCCTAGAAGGAGCAAAAGGACAAGTTATAGGTCATTTTCAGGAGTTTCAGACATGGATTGTTGCAAAAAAGGAAAGCACCAACTAGGACCCACTGAATCAAACCCTAAACCTTTCGAAAGCATCAAGAGGACTAGGTCACCACTATTGGTGACCTTTTCCCTGTGTTAATCCTGAAAAAAGGGTTTTTGTAGTTTTGGGTACCCTTTTCCCTGAAACCTAGTCTAGTAGAATTTCTTGATAGGAGGACTAGGTCGCCCAACTTGGCGTAAGTGTCCTTCTGTTGATTTTAGACAATTTCCAAAATATTTTGGGGCCTCTCATCTGCAACATTCCATTTCCAGGTGCACAAGTTTTGAACTTTCCAGTTTACTTCTAGAATTGTATACATTTAGCGCATATAATTTAGCTTGCATTTAGTTACATTAGCTTTGTTTACATTTCATAGATTAGATTAGCATCATTTCATTTTAGTTTTCAGACACACATATCACGACCTAATCCATCCCCTCTTTGAATGCAACCACAAAAAACCATATAACCACCAAGCAAAAAGAGAGTCATTCCTACACCAAGTGCTCCTAGGTGAAAAACCCTAGGGGCCTAGTAAAGGGAATCCTCTTTCCCTAGTAGTTTTATTATTTTGGTGGTTCAGAATGAAGTAAACTAATTCAAGGGTTAATAATTATCAAGATGTCTAATATATGTCTATATGGTATGCAATTTAATTATTTAAAAAGATAAGAGAGTGTATTTAGGCTCATTAAGGGGTGATCTTTCCATGTATTGTCCAATTTATTTAAATTAAATTAAATTACATCATCATAATCTAAACCAATATTTTAATTAACATCTTATTAATACCATTTAATTTTATTAAATAAAATTACTAATGATAATTTATTTAATCAAACTACTATGTGTTGCTATGATTAGAAATATGGAATTTCATTTAAGTTAATTAAATAATTGCATATAATTGCACCTAAAACCAATTTAGGTGTAGACTAATTTAAATCACTAAATTTGATGTGTACAAAAGGGTTCTTACGATAAAAGGGGCCTAACATAAAAAGTATCATAATAGAATCAAATGGCAATTAAAACTAATTTACATGTTGACTAATTTAAATCACTAGATTTGATGTGTGTAGAAGGTTTCTCAAGAAAAAATATGCCTAACATTACATGTACATTCCTCAACTAAATCTTGACAATAAAAATATTCTCATCAGTGGATATTTACTCTAAAGGAACTAGAGATGAGAAAATTAAGAATATAAGAATATTAGGAAAAAAACATATTGATGACACACGGTAAGATAATTTAGGCATACATAATGTAAAAGGTGAAATACTTGAACTTGAAAAAATAATAAAGGTATACAACATATTGAAGACATAAAAAATGCATAATATAGAAGGTGAACTAAGTGTAATGGCATAAATTTGCACCTAGGAAAATTTCCCATTAATTTTCCCTTAGCTTTATAAGTCTGATGATGTCAAAACCCACCACCTTCATCCTAATCTTTCCACGTGTCCCCATCATTTTGTGTCGGTGGAGGAATATTTGTCGAGGATGTGTGTGCATTGTGTGGATGTTTGTGTGTTCTGTGGACGTTTGCACATCACATTGTCGCCTTCATAGATTCTTATGTCTAGAATCTATAGAAACGTTATGCTTCTTGATTGCTTACAAAGGTAACATCTCCTGTCGACTCTTGACCAATGAAAAATGACTATTTTCCTCAATTTACCCATTCAAACTTCATTCTTTGAGGCTCTTACATTCTCTAACTCATTCCTTCATTCTCTATTTAATTCTTTCATTCTCAAGCTCAATCACTCTCACTTCTTGATCATTCTTGCTTCGCTCTCATTCTATCTTGTTGCTACCGGCCTTCTACTTGGTCTCTATAGTGTCTTATCACTTCAAAACCATTGTCATTATAGGCTTAATAAGTTCTATCTCCTTGGCATGGTGGTTTCATTCTATTCCTTCCTCTATCGGCCTTTAGTGCTTATAGCAGGGAAGGTAACATTGTGTCTTTTCATTTACTTGCATCTATCATATTGTAGAGTAGCATTTAGGTTGTCATTTCTCTCTACTTTATTGTTTCATTTATTTTCTCCCATTTATCACTTTTTTCTCTATATCATTGTATACCAATTGTTCATGGAGGTCGAAACATCAAAATGGGGTCTGACTAAGGTAGACCTCAAAACATAGCCAAACACTTTTCATTTTCTTATGTGGGTAGGTGAAACTTCATCCACTTGGAGCTATAGCTGGAGAACTGGACCGTATGTGAGTTGTTTCTTTCTCTCTTTCTTCATCATTTTATCGTTAGAATAGCTTAATAAGTATTCTTCTTGTTGTATTGCTTATTTTTGTATTTTCCTATTAAAGTGTTAAATTGTAAAACTCCAATATATGGGTTGTAAGTTCACCTTGTGTGTTTTGTTCTATAGTTTGACCCTTGTTCATACAGGATTCCATCGTGTTCCTGAGACTCCAGCATAGCACGTTGAAGTCCAGTTCTCACATTGTCTTCCTCGGATAGAGAGTTGTCTAGTTTGTAGTTTGAGACCCTTGTTGTCTATTCACCTGGTTTTTGAAAATACCTGTCATTAGCAAAAGGGGAACGGGATCTTTTTTTCCCTTCCTTTTTAGCCTATCTCTTCTTTCTTTACATATTGATCAATCTAAGGTAGTTTAGGGAAGTTCATTCCTTGAGGCTCTCCCATGACTTGGAGCCTTGGGGTGATGAATCCCCCTTCTCTACATTTTTTGGCGAACCTGACGTGAAAGTTTTTTTTATTTCTTCATGTTGGAAATCTTCCCCTCATGCCTTGAGTGCATTAAAATTTGTGTCTTATGAAGCTTTATGAGCTTTATGACAGTCTACAACCTTCAAGCACGTGGTTAGAAGGAGCCTGACATATAGATATGGATGCCAAGAAGGTCAATATGGGTCAAACCAGTCCTACCTTTGAGGAATTAGTATTGGGAATGCCTACTATTTTCTCCAGTCCCTTTGGAGAGGTTGCTACACATGTTCCTACCCCTCCTTCTTATCCTTCTACTTCATATGTGGAGGAAGATGATGCCCTTGAGGTCCCCGCAGAGCAACTTCTTTCTCTATATAGAAGACTCGAGGATTTTGAGAAGTATCTAGAGAAAGAAAGGACTTTGGCTAAAGCTGCTAAGGTTGTTAACAAATTGAGAGCTATGTTGGATAAGGATTGGATAGGTCTAGATTTCTCTAGGGCCTTGTAGACATTATGGACACACATGTCCCACCATACAATCCTAGCTCGGGTGCCACCCAAGACCTTGGCTTTGAGGCTATTGAGGGATAACTAGAAGTCTTGATGCTCAAGGTATCAATGTGTATGACCAAGAATGGCCCTTTTGTCAACACTTCTTTTGGACCTCAGTTAAACCCCATCATTAAAGTAAACAAGGTACCCTTGGGTTTCAATTTCACTAATCCTAATACTTCTAGCAGTAATCCTAGAGCCCATGTTGGTCCTAGTGGTGAGGTCTCTACTAGTATGGGGTCTAGTATGGGGGATGGTGGCTCTAGTAGTTCTAGTGGTGATTCCACTGGCCTTGTTCCATCCTCTGATCCTATTTTAAATGCCTTATTGTAGAATATGGGACGAATACAAAACCAGTTGGCAAACCTTTCTCCCTCTTCTTCTCAACCAATGTTTCAACCTTTCTTTTGTTGTAGTCCTCTATGTATTGCTATTATGAACACTCCTATCCCTTAAGGGATGGATATTCCAAAAATTGAAAAGTATGGTGGTTGTGGAGACCTTGAGATGCATGTTTCAGAATACAATGCTATGTGCACTGATTTCTTCCACAATTATGTTTTAATGGTGAATATTTTTCTATGATACCTTATAGACGTTGTTCCTAAGTGGTATTGCAATCTATCAAATAATTCTATCTTTTCATTTGATCAATTGGTGAATTATTTCTTGAGGCAGTTCCAAGCTAACATCAAATCGAAGACAACCTTCTTTGATCTTATCTGATGCAAGCAAGGGGACCACAAAAAGGTAACTGACTTCATCACTCACTATCAAGCAATGTTCTCTTATATCTCTTATCCATTACCATATTTTTAATGTTTAGAAGGTCTTCATAGAGAACTTAAAAAAATAGTGGTAAGAAAAATTTTCCTTGATGAAGTATCCTTCATTTGCACATTTGTGTGTGACACTATGTGATATCAGCAGATGGTCTCTTAGTGTGGGGGTTCATCCTCATGCTCCCATCCTGATAACTAGTATGTAGTGTCAATTTTTGGAAAGAATAAATCTATTTCAAATGTGGTATCTATGTCTAAATACAAGGGCCTAGGGTGCAATAGGGATTTTACAAAACTATTTGAGTCTTATACTATTGTTTTGAAAAAATTAAAAGATAAAGTTCTGACATTGTTAGAACCTCAACCTCTGACCGATCCATATCCTGAGTGGTACAATGTGCATTAATTCTATCAATTCCACTGAGTGCATAGACATGACACTGAGTGATGTGTGCACCTGTGTCATAATATTCAGGACCACATCGACGATGGGACTACCTGTCTGATGGTAAGAAACATAATTCTAATAAATCTATGGCCAAGACTAACAGTGAGTTATGAATTTACAATGACCCATTTCCCTCTCTCTTAAAAATTAGTAACACAATCTTCTACATATTAAGTAGGTTGAGATCTAACAATGAACTACTTAGCTATTTGATAGATATTTTGAACTGAACTGCATCTTCTCTTGACACCAAGATCTTTGAAATGTGCAGTGCCCTTTCTCCATCATCCTGCACCAATAAGTCTTTGTTAGCTATTGTGGATTAAGGATTAAATTTTATTTTATATAAAGATGTATTATGTTTTTGTAAGATCATCCTATTCTAAACCCACCAGTAACTAGAGTTATAGGGTGCAATCATGCCTTTGGCTTAGTGGATTTGTACTGTTGATAGCTTTATGGCTTACCTCATTTCAATTGTAGATAATATCATGAATTTTTTTTTTGAGTTAAAATAAGTTCTAATTTTCATCAATTGGATAATACCCAATTATTGGGTGATCCCACATACTGGTTTACAATTTTTGGCCAAACTGGACACTGAACTGATTTTTTCTGACTAAATCTTCACTTTCAGACACCTACAATGGCTAAACCGTGAGGAATTTGAAGATGATGCAAACTAGTGATTTGTGAAATTTTGTCTGTAGATTCTAAATATATTGTTTTCAGAATTTTTGGATCAGATTGCAAGTTTCTTTTTCCATCTCCTTTGAAAACTATTTTTTTCAGTAAACACCATTTTTAAGGAGTGACGCTCACTGTATAACACATAACCTTTTTTTCCATGAAGGATAAAATTCTATTATTTTTGAATTTAGATTTAACTAAGATATCTAGTGCTTCCAATTGGTTTCATAGTGTTTTATTGAATATTTTTTCCTTAATCAAGTTTTGAAGTCAAACCAATTACAATTCAGACATAGGCAGATTGTATAACACACAACTTTTTTTGTATGTATCAATTTTTTTTTGTTGGATCAAGGACTTCAATATCTGGTGCTCATCTTTTTCAAAAAAAATTTGATAATCTTCTATTTTTCCACATGTGCATAATAGAGAGCTTGATTTCTGGTGAAAACTCTACATTCACAGAAATAAAAAATAATATAATAATAAAATTAAATTTATTTAAAATTATACTTTTTGGGAAGCTTATAATAAGGAATACATACTTACAAAAAATTAATTTTAAATGAATTCATTTGATCCCCTAAAAGGTAAATCAAAAGTGGTATTTATCAGCATTTTTGATAGGTGTAAAGGAGTCTATGTTATAGGTATGGTTTAAAATGAGCGGGGTTCTATCCAAGGGGGTTTGATCTAAGGTGGTTTGATCAAACCCTCTTCAATTGGAATCCTTCAAATGGAACTTTTTAAGGATTAAATCATTATATTTTCTAAAAATATGTGATTTCAGCAAAAAATAGAATCTCCCAAAAATTATAAACTAGCATTGTGGGATCACCCTATTATATGGGAGCTTGTGCAACTTTTTCCTAGAAATAACAGTCTATTATTTAAATCTCATATAATAATTTTTAAACATTTTCTCTTTTATTGTAAATCTCAATCATTTCAATCAAGCTACCAATGTATAATTACAACTCAATATTTGGAATAAAAAAGTTGCAATGGATGATGATAGATTCTCAATTCTAATAAAACAATTCATTTCAGAGAGCTCTAATATTTAAGTAAGAACATCAGTGCACTCACCAGTAGTTGTCTTAAGTCAATGAAATTAATCAACTAATGAGATGAAGTCTCTTTGTGAAGTATGTGGGCATTGATTATTCTTAAAGATTGGAGTTATTAAACTTCTAATGAAATGAATAAATTAAATAGGTCTCTTTGTAAACAAGGTTTATGTTCATATTATTACTTTTTAAAGTAAAATTGAGATGGTATCAAACTGTTCAATGCATAATGATTGATGAAATATTTTACATGGTTGTACATATTTTCTCCTTCCTTGTAATACATATACAGCTATTTTGTAAATTTGTATCTAAGTCATTCACATTAGCACAAATTCTCCTTTGGTAGATTTATCTTTTCAAAAAAAATTGCCAACCATAAATACTTTAATCAACGTACAAGTTACTACTAACATCAAATCCATAATCCTCTGATAAAATGTTATTAGCCCTATATCAATGCATATATGTTGAGCTTTATTAATAACCTTCAACATTTATAGAGCATTAATTCATATCTGGGTGAGTTTCATAATGAGCCTGCTTATGAAATTGATGTTGGTCTTAATTATATGTTGTATCAGTCAGGTATGTAGCATACCCATTTCATTTTCAATGGAAGCTTGATGAACTAAGGCTGAAATAGTTTGTTAGAACTGTATATGAACATAATGTAGACTTTCCTAAAACTGTATATGAACATAATGTAGACTTTCCTTTGAGGAATAGTTTTCTCTAATAATCTCTTACATTTTCCTTTATCACCAACCATATACTTGTAGACTACTTTTAGAAGTTTCTTTACTGTCGTCTTTTATATTTTCCATAGGTTGTAACTCATCCATTAGCATCTTGAAATTTTAAAACAAGATGATTAACACTTCTATAATAATTGTAAGTGTGATTGTGTAGGCTATCTTGTGACCTACATAGGTGACCTAAGGATTATGCCATCTATCCTTCATGCACACTTGTCATACAATCCCTAACTTATAACTATCATCTGCAATATTTCCATGACACAAAACCTTAAGGCCTAATTCAAGAGAGTGTCTCATAAAAATATTTATATACTACCTTCTACTCACACTCACAATGTGGGGATAGAAATCACTTACATACTCTATGCCAAAGAATATGCTCTTGTTCACAATAATCTTAGGATTCACTTATATTTACAAAAATTTCATTAAATCTCTTAGAGACACCACTCTTTAAATAGAATTTCCATGAAAGGCTTGTCATACTACTCTCTATCATTTGATTTGATATGTCTTTATACACTGCCTTCATATTCTCCATTTATTGTTTTTCATGAGAGAAATCTTTTGTGAGTCCTCAATGAAACATCGTATACCTATGACTGCCCTTGTGACTATCATGAAACTTGTTCATATTATCTTCGCAAACCATTTACTTGAGTTATTGTCTTTTGAATTGATAACAATGACTTATTTTTTACCTTGTCTAACAAGGTTTAACATGGAAAACCTCCATAGATTTTGATGAAGGTGTTAGGGTTTAACAGGCCTAAGATCTTATCACTATTCATATCTTTTAATATTCATAGAGACAAAATCTACCATGGAAAATAACTCATATTTCATAAGTAGTAATTTATGTTTTTCACATATTCTTTTGAGAAATTAATATTCAAATGTCAATTTTAATTGGGTGTTCCTAGTGCATCTCATGTAGAATGATATAATATTGAATTTTTTTATAGAACAAAAAAAAAATCTCAAAGATTCAATTAGCTAAGTCAAATCCCAATGTCAAAAATAAATGAATTATAAAAACCAAGTTGAATTGAGAAAAGAAAAATGCAAATAACATTATGTACCACTGGCATCTTTGTTGGGGGATTAGATGGCCACAAAGAGGGATCAAACAAAATCAACTCCCAGTGATTGATTGCAACAGATCCATGGATTTCATACCCAAACCCTGCTGAAAAGGAGCTAGCACCATAGAATTTGGGGCTACAGAGACATGGGTAACACAAGAATTTGAATATCTGAACTCCATTGCATAAAATTTTATTGAAAAAGGAAAGTACCGTGTAGCTTAATACAAAAAAATCATCTTACAAATTTTCACAGCATTACAAATTTTCACAGGAAGCACAACCTACAAAGTGGATTCTAATTTTTCTAAAAAAGTAAAAAACAAAATAGTGAATATTGAACTACACACTAGAATCTAATTTTGTGAAAAATGAACAATTTGGTGAGAAATGCATTGAATCTTGGATACTTAGCTGGTGTACTAAAAAATAGGATTGCAAATCCAAAATTATTCTCTCTGGAAATTCAACAGAAAAATACATAATGTTGTCCTAGATACTTAACTCTTAGACAAATAATAAAACAATATGAGCATGATTATGAATGGTTTTACCTAGTCCCACTCTTGATCTCCATGTTTGAGAGCCTACTCTTTAAAACCCCATGAATCCACTTTGATCTATTACTACCATAAGATATATTAATGCACATAAACAAGGAGCCACATTTAGACAAATTGGTTAATAGGTACAAGCCTATGTTAAGGAAGGCAGTGAGCAATTTTTGTTAAAGGATAGTGGGATAGCACTTGGAGATGCTTAGTCAAGAGGAAAAACATGATAGTCCTTAAGGGATAGATTGAACAGTAGCAACCTCAAAATTGCAAACTTATCCTTCAATCCCTACAATCATGTTCTAAAATTACATGGAAAATAGGTGTATTTCTTCATTTAAATGACAAAAACACAAATCTTATCTAATATATTCAGTAGATCAAATATAGAGCACCAAGAAAAACTAATCAAGGGTAAACTTTAATTGTAATACTTGAATAAAATTAGAAACAGATAAAGGTTATTTTAGACCCAATCAGTTTATATTTGAATGTATTGAAGGATGCAGAAATATGAGAGCATGAAAAGAAAAATATCTAGAATTTTATGCAAATCTGTAAATAGAATATGTATATTGGAGGAAATATAAACTCCTAAATCCTTGATAATCTAAGCAAGGAATTTTTCTACAATGTTATTGAGTTGGTTGCTTGGTCACCTAGCATATTGATTGTTCAGGAATATACACAGCATTATATAAAGGATGTCTTATGTGGTAGAGATAGACTCTACATATTGATAGCTGATATGTTTCAATATGTATTTGTTACAAACATTTCCATGCATATTCATATCCACTTGCATACATTCATATATACACTCTATTAAATATATTTTATTTTAGGATTAACCACTTGGAATATTTAATACTCAAGTGATTCTTTCAATGAGCTATCATTATTACACTCATCTCTTTATATATAGAAATCTACACATTTTTACATGCATATATGTGTCTATGTATATATGCATACAAACACACAAGAATATGCATATGTGTATACACATAAACACAAATATAAAAAAACATGTATAGAGTAAATTATATATGCATATCTCTCTCAGTCACCAAAATATGGGAATTTGTTGGCAAAACAAGGATAGGTAACTGAGAGGGGGGGTGAATCAGTTGTTACCAAAATCAAACTTATACAACATTAATCAACCTTAAATATCAAATCTGATAATTATCAGTGCAAGCATAAACCAATAATACATCAGAGACACATGAACACCAAGATTTATACGTGGAAACCCTATTAGGGGAAAAACCATGATGGATGTTAGTCCACAAGATTATACCCTGTTAGAAGTATAATGAAGAATGAAAAAGGAATGCACTTGCATTCAGGTGCACTACCTAGAGCGCACTGCTCAGAAGGAAGGCTCACTGCCTTACATACAATAATCAGATTAAATCCATCTGATGAAGTTGAACTGAGAAATTAGCTTCTACAAAACCCTGATTACAGTTCTAGTTAGGCACACAAAAACTTCTACACACTCTTCCACACTCTGCTCAATCTCTTCACACTCTACTCTTCTCTTGAATGATCTTACCTTTATTCGCATATGTAAATCACTTGTACACACCGAAAATTTCCTCTAAATGAGGAAAACAATCACTCTTATATATCTGCTACACGGATTTACATCAACCATTTAGTCGGCCTCAAATAAAGAATAAATTACAACTAGCGGCCTCAATACATGAATAAATTTCAATGTGCACCAACACAAGTCGGTCACAACATAGTGAGGACCCAAACAAACACCTGCAAGCACACGAAACAATAAAATATTAATCCTCATGGATCCGAAACACGCTAGCACCATCATGTCGGCCAAGAATATGAAAACTTGAGCACACATCAGAAAAATCTTTGATCACGAACACTCTAATCAATGTGAACGTACAGCAAGGATAGAGCATGATCTAGACTCATCCATGAACATCATAGGTACATGCGCAACACATGAAATTACCATAATTTCATCTGCTTCATCCAAGAACACCATCTATAGAAACTAAATAACTATAGGCACACAGATCTTCATAACTTCCACAAATCTTGATGTGAACCTCTGAAACATTCAGACAACATACTAGAAAGGTTCAACAACAAACCCTTTGAAGAACACCTTCAGATTAGCAACATACAACTCTTTCCACCATGCTAACCTTCTTAGCTTCACTAGTTGTCTACACTATATTTTTCACAATTTTCTCAATCTCCTCAACATATGCATCCTTCAGAAACACCAATGCTAATAGTGTTGAAATCAATGGCAACCACATATAAGCAACATAACCACAACATCCAACAAAATTTGTATTAGGTCAAAAAAATTGAATTAGGTATTTACTTGTCTGTACCCCATATGTTGTCAGTGCATGGTTGGGACATGCCTTGATTACAAAGCATTCTCCTCAAATTTGGGGATTTGCTCATTATAGACATTTTAATGCAGATCCATATCCACTTACATACATGCATATATACACTCTATTAGATATCTTTTCTTTTATGATTAACCACTTGGAATATTTAATACTCAAGTGATTCTTTCAATGAGCTATCATTGTTACACTCATCTCTTTATATATAGAAATCTACATATTTTTACATGTGTATGTGTCTATGTGTGTATATATATAAACACACAAGTACATGTATATGTGTATACACATAAACATAGATATACAAATGTATGTATATATGTATCTAGAGTAAATTATATATGTAGATATCTCTCAATCACCATTATATGGGCATTTGCATCAGGTCAAAAATTGTTGAATTAGGTATTTACTTGTATGTACCCCATATGTTGTCGGTGCAAGGTTGGGACATGCCTTGATTACAGAGCATGCTTATTGTTGGATTTTTCATCTGCCACTTAATCATAAATGAAAATGCAAATTTAGTGTACTAATTTTGGACCAAATCAAATGCACAAATTTGAAAATCAAAAGTTGATTTTGAAGCAAAGTGCTGACCTAGAAAATTATACATTGCAAGTTGATTGTGAGGAACAAATTAAAATGCATATTGGTTCAACCACTTAATTGTCTATTTTTTCAAATACACTGAAAATATGAAACATGTTCTTTAAAAAAAAATTCTTTTGTCAAAAAAATCACAAAAGTTTGTTATCAAAAACTCACCTACTTGTTTACTAACTCTATTTTTTATCAAGAAATTGTAACTCTTAAGGCTTTACTCTTAACATTTATCTCTAGATTGTAATTTTTTCATAGCTTTAGAGTTTTTCAAAGAGGGATATGAAGGCCGATTTTCACCTATAGCAAGTCAAAAAGCAAATCTTGAAACCTCAAGTCAATAGTTTAAGCCAAGTGCAATCTCAAAGACTACTTCATTACATGGGATATTTCTTTTTGTATTCAACTTACCAGCTTTGTTGAACTATTTATTATTCATCTTCTTGTTTTCACCAAGTGATTTTAAATTGCCTACCATCATTGTATTCACTAGTTCTATGTATATGCTATGTTGTAATGGCTTTCCTATTATTGACCCCTATTGGTGGTGGTTTATTCTTCGTTATTTGCATTATTCGATATCAAAGAAAATGTACTTTCCACTCATTCTAAATATGACCTCATTGGTCAGTAGTAAGTGATTCCATATAACAACAATATATTTGTAAATCAACACCTATATTCAGATTTTAGTTGAGTTGACCTAACAATCAGTTACAACGAGAGGAAACACTACTAGGGGATCTACCTGTGTTCAGGAAAAACATAGTTCTTATCACATAATGGGGTCCATCTTAAAGGGGGTTATGGTCCACATGCAAAGAAATAATGTTACAAAATATGATGATAACATTAAATTCTTATCACCAAGTAGTTTAAGGCAATATCCTTCTTGTGCCAATAACATACTAAAACTTTAATCAATGACCTCTTAAATTTGCAAACTACCCTAGTATACAAGAAAAATATTATTCTCATAGCAATAACAAATCATTTCACAAAATCTTAAAAGCAAAGCCTAAATTATAAAATACAAACATATTCTAAACTCAACATAAAGCACAAAATTCACTATAACTTCAGTAGAAGACTCGTGAATTCCAAATAAACATGAAAAATTCCTATAATAGCCCAATAAAGTGCCCTCCATCACTTCTACAAACATGTAACTTCAATAGAAGACAAGAGAATCCAACCTTGATGTCATTATGGTATTCTACTATAATAGGTGCAACGATATGGTTTCTCAATAGTCTTGCTATCTAGTGGAACTCTTACCCTATTTCTATAAAAAATTAAAACATCAAAACAATTTATATTCCACTTAAATATTATATCTTCCTCATATGAATACGAAGTTAAAGGTTCCTCATATGTCTAGTTACAACATCAAAACAATTTATATTCCAGTGGATATGAATATGTCAACAATGAACATTTGTTTCGATCTCTTGGAGTGTGGATGAGGAGTGAGGAGAAGTTGTATGTTTGTGAATAATAACATCATATATACCACTTTAAACAAAAAATATTACATTTTAAACAAAAACCCTTACATTTGGAAGGTTTATAGGGCTTCTCAATATAAGCTCAAAAAGCACCAAAATACAAGAAGAAGTTTGTATTGAGTCATACTGCATTACTGATATCCTTGTGTCTTAAAGTTATACTTTCCAAAGAAGTCCTTTATTATCCATCAAACGTCTACAAAAAGGCTCAAGCTTCAAACCCTAATCCTCTTCATACATGGAAAACTCATTCATTAATGAGCATCCGACAAGAACAAGATGAAGAATTTTTTGTACTAAAGATATCAATTTGAGCTTACATTCTTTGTGAGGCTCTTGGCTCTCAAACTAACGAAAGGACAGTAGAGGAAATATTTGCATCCCACCAATAATTTCTCAATTGTAGCTATGGATAGGAAATTATTAGCATCTCGCCAATAATTTTTCAATTCAATTTTTTTTTTAATTACCCACTTTTATTTGTTTGACTAACTATTTAGTCATTTTTATTTGTATGACTCAATAATTTTTTAGTTGACGACCAAGTTAGTCATTTATTTACTTGTTTATAGTTGAATTGCAAAAAATAGTAAAATTTAGTCATTTTTAGTTGTTGTGACTAAAAATTTTAGTCACGTAGTCATTTATTTTCCAAATTTCAACCCCCATAGGCATGAGTTGGAAAAAATGAAAGCATGCATAAATTTTCACAACTACCCTCAAAATATTGGGATGAGGAGGTGCAAAGTTTGATAGGAAATCAATTGTGGACTTATATTAGGGTAGATAAATCCTTAGTTCATGGAGAATTGAAGGATCAAGTGAGAATCTATGTAGAATTAGTCTAGGTAGCGAATGCATGGAAGAACTAGAAATCATTACGAAGGAGCACAAGTGTTTCTAGGAGATAGATTGGGATCCCTCTACTAGCAAGGTCGCTACCTTTTCAAAATTTGATGTCATGAACAAGGTTCAGAACTAAATGTTGGATGCTTGGTTGAGTCAAGAAGTGGAGCTACGAATGGTGGGGCAATGCCAACAAACAAGGAAAGCCATGGTCAAGAATCATAACAAGATGTTATGTAGGAGAATGGGGTCATGAGTATGCAAGGGACGAATATTTGGTTACATTGGAGAATGCAGATAGGGCTTTAGAGTGGTTCCCAAATCCACAAGAAGAGGAATGGAACAAGGAGGAATTTCTGGGCTTGGAGGAAATTATCAGAGTGGAGTATGAATTGATGAGCTACGTAGCCCTCGTAGAGGAAGAAGAAGCAAACCTAGATATGGGTGAGGATGATGATAGCAATATAAAGGAGCAAGTCTAGAAGGACAATAACCCTTTAGAAGAAGAGGAGGTTTGGGAGATGGAGGAAAAGGATACTTATCTGAAAGATAATGAGGCTTCCCAACCACCCCAATGACTCAAGGGAAAATGGGATTAAAATTAAGGAACAAGGATCGGAAATCATTGAACTACGGGGACGGTAGGTTGTCAAACATAGAGAAGAGGGCTATGGATGGTGATGCATAATGCCAAAATAAAATCACCATGATACTAATATTAGGGAAGGGCAGTACCCTTCCCAAGGAGCAATAAGGATCATATCATAGAATTTTAGGGTTTTAAGCACCCCTAACAAAAAGATCCTGCTAAGGCGCTTCATGGAGGTGTCAAAGGCTAATGTCCTCATGATTCAGGAGTCAAAATTAAGCAATTCAAAAGTGGAATTATTCAAGAAGAAAGAAAAAATTTGGAATGTTGAGCAAGTGGAAGCTGTAGGAGCCTCGGGGGGTTTGATAATGATTTGGATACCTAAGGTTGTTTACCTAAAAAAGGTTATGGGATATAGCAATTGGTTAGCTTGTAAAGTGAGAAGTCTTTCGCTAAATTTGACCTTTATATTGATCAATATTTATGGCCATGTAAGTTACATTAAAAAAAGGGAATTATGGATAGAGCTTGGTGCTTTCTATAGCGGTGTATTTTAAGAATGTTGCATTTTAGGGGGTGATTTCAATGCGATCCTACATAGTGAGGATAAAATGGGGGTATGCATAGAAAGTAGCAATCCCAAGTGGATTTTGAGAACTTTGTAAGGGGGAATGATTTTTTTGAAATTCAAATGGAAAATGGGAAATATACATGGACAAATTGAAGGTTGGGCTTCAACCACATTGTAGAAAAATTGGACTGATTTTTATTTAAAGGGGAGTTGGGAGATTTTTCATTCACCTTTGAAGGTAGCATTTTACCTCAATCGAGGTCAGACCACTATCCCATTAAACTAGAAATAATGAGTGGAAAGAGACTAGTGAGATGTCCCTTTAAATTTAAAAATATGTGGTTCAAGGATCAAAACCTTCCTGGGTTGATTGACACTTGGTGGAACGGGTGGAAAGTTGAGGGAACCAAGATGTTTGGTGTCTAGTATCAAAATTAAAGCTTCTCAAGCAACAACTAAAGGAATGGAATAGGACACACCTCAAAAATATATTTGAATCTAAATGTAGGCTTAAAGAAGAGTTATCAGTTCTAAATGAAGTGGTATTATCTTCAAGAATGGATAGTGAAAATTACCTGAGGGATAAAGAGTTGCTCAAAGAATGAGGAGAATCAAGCTAAAGATGAAGTGTGTTGGTAGAAAAATCTAGGGAGATTAGATTTCATAGGTGGATAAGAATATGAAATACTTCCATAACAGCACTAAGACTTGTAGATAAGTCAATAGAATTACAAGACTACTGGGAGCTGATGACACAAGTATTGAGTCTCCTAAGGACATCACTAGGGAAGTATTCACTTATTTTGAGAATTTTTTAAATAACAAAGAATGATCAAGGCTTATATCATAAAATTAACTTTTGGAGTTGATCCCAAAGTTGGTCAACAAAGGGAAGAACAAGATGTTGATGAGTGAATGCATAAAAAAAAATTAAGGATGTAGCATTCCAACTTAATCTAGATAAAGCACTATATTGGATGGGTTTTTGACATGCTTTTTTTTTAAAATGATAGAGCGTAGTGGGAAGTGAAGTGGTTGCATCCATAGAAGACTCGAGGAGCTCGAGACTGGTACTAAGTGAATTGAATTACTCCTTCATTGTTTTGATCCCTCAAAAGGAGAATACGTCATCTTTACATGAGTTTGGACCGAGAGTTCTATGCAATACATAGTATAAAATCATGGTGAAAGCAGCAACAAACATAATTAAAAAAATCTATGGAAGATAATTTCAGAGGAGAAAATAGGGTTTGTGTTGGGGAGGTCAATTTTAGGAGTCATTATTACATAGGAAGCTATTCACTATATTCAAAAACCAAAAAATAGAGCATGCTACTAAAAATGGATATCAAAAAAGCATATGATCAGGTGGATTGTAGGTTTATGTGCAAGGTGTCGCAGGCCTTCATGTTTGACAATAAATGGGTAAATTGGGTGTTCAATTGCATTGCCAACCCCAAATTTTCAATAATTATGAATGGCACATCAGAGGGTTTCTTTGAAGAATCAAGAGGGGTCAAACAAGGAGATCCTCTTTTACCCTTTTTGTTCATTATCATAGTTGAGGCGCTAGGAAGGGATTTTAGCATTGTGACAAGTGCAGGGAAGTTAGAGGGAACTCAAGTGATGAGCAATGTGTCTATTATGACCCATTAGTAGTTCATAGATGATACTATGCTTTTTGGGGCTGCAAAATGTTGCAAATCCCACAAGATAAAGGAGATTATAGAAATTTACTCAAAGGCCTCAAGTAAAGAGGTGAGGTGAAATTGAAAGTCTATTTTTTTCATACTCCACACAAAGAGAAAGAGATTCTAAGAGTTCTGAGATTTAAGAAAGGACAATTTCCATGCACATATCTTGGCTTGCCTTTAGCAAAGGGAGTGGGTTGTGCCAAGTTATGGGATCCCCTGATAAATAACATAAATAGCTCGATGTCATCATGGAAGGGGAGGTGCTTATCATGGGTTGATAGGTTAGTTATGCTAAAGGATGTTATTTTTGTGCTCCTAATTTATTTAATCTCATGTATGAAATTGCCTAAGGGAACGTATCAATCTTTAACCAAAGTATGAGGAAATTATTTTGGAAAGGGAATGCAGACAAGAAAAATTATGTGCTAATCGCATGGGATATGATTTTCAAGATGAAAAAGGCAAGGGGAATAGGTTTGTGGGATCTTTTGAGACAAAACAAAGCTTGGGGCTAAGTTGATATGGAAGATGTATATAGAAAATAAGTTGAAATGGGCTCAACTTCTTGAAAATAAATATATGGGGGTGACAATGAGTGTAGCATCCTCACTATCAATACACTTCCGAAAGGTTCAAGAATTTGGAATCATTTCAGAGTGCAAGCCACTAATTACAGATTCCTTATCTTGGGATATTCATTACAACAGTACAATGCTATTATGGGAGGACTTATGGAGGGTACCCAATAATAGATAGTTTTTCAGACTTGCAATAGACGAAAGGTTTACTATCACAACTTTGGGGAATGAATGTGAGAGATTACTTGGAGATCAACTATGTGGAAGGTCTCAACAACTGGCAATGGAAGGACTTCAGCAGGCTAAATCTTCTTGCTTCTAAAATTACATAACTACAATTGATTCTTAAAGATAGAATCATAATGATTAGAGAGGGTAAAGGCGGGTTGGTTTGGACTATCACTAGTTCAAGAAAATACAACACTAAGGAAGGTTTTGTTATGTTGGGGAGGTAGGATTGAAGGACCTCACTTCCATGGGAATTATGTTGGGATAGCATATGCCTTTAGAAAGTCGAGGCCTTTGCCTAGGCTACAATCCAGGGGAGGATTTTGACTATGGATAGGTTTAGTAGGATGGGTTATCATGGTCTTTCATGGTGTTTAATGTGTAAATCAAGTGAGAAAGAAGCTAATCCCCTATTGTTTGGTTTCCCCTTTTCTTAAGAGTGTTGGAGGTGGTTGTGTGAGAAACTAGGTTGGGTTGGTGCTCTGTCGAATGAAATCCTATCCCTTTTCAAATCATGGCCCTTATTAAGGAGAGTGATGTATTCTTGCACTTGGCTAATTATCTCATCCTTTCTGATTTGGGAGCTATGGAAAGAGTGGAATAGGAGGATATTACAAGGAAATGAGATGAATACATCATCTTTTCAAAACAAGGTGGAGGCAGTTATAGTAGAGGTTGTGAACAATAGAGTCTCAAAATTGAATCCTCAAAAATTAGAATTCACAAATTGGGATGCAAAATTGAGACTTAGGTGGTTTGGCCTCAAGATTCCAAAATTTGGGAATCAAGTGGTTGTTGGATAATAATAACATTGGGAAAAGGCAGTTTGGAGGCCTCTTGTGTAGTCATGGATCAAACTAAATTTAGATGGGGCATCAAGAGGGAACCCTAGAAGATCAAGGGTAGAATGTGTAATGCGAAATTGGAAAGGGGTTATCATGGGGGAACTCTCAGCCCCTCTTCAAAATGGGACAAATAATGTAAAAAAAATCAAGCAATGATATAGGGGCTTTAATTTTTCCAGGAGCTTAAGTGCAAAAGAGTCAAGGTGAGGGTGATTCAACTTTGGTGATAAGTTCTCTTAGGCTGAGTAAGTTATTAAATTGGAAATTGTAGGGGCTAGTGGAGAGGGTTATTGTTCTGTTAAGGAAATTTGAGCACTTTATGGTTAAACACACATATAGAGAAGCTAATGCGGTGGTGAACAAATTAGAAAATTTAGGTGTGGATGAGGTTGCTAAGAAACACTCTTTTTTATGCTCTCAAAGGGTTTAGATGTTGATGGATACAAATAAATGAGATGGTTATAGGTTTTGAAAGGGTTTGGAGGTGGTTTTTGAGGATGTGAGGCTTAATTTGGCGATCTATTTCCTTTGGTACTTTTGGATGTTTGGTGTAATTTGGGTGGAAATTGGGTTTCAGCATGAATCCATGGTATACATGGTGCATGTTTTCTTGTTTTGGTGCAAATTATATGCATTGTAGAGGTGAGATGTGTAGGGTTGACAAGTGGTGCCCGCTCATTGGCTTTGGTGCAGTGCATTTATATTGATGTAGTATGGAGCATTGGGCTGACAGGTGGCTTTCATGTGCATGTTATGGCACTAAGCCTAAACCTTACTGAGAGGAGTTGTGTTGGGTTGATAGGTGGTGCCTGATTGACTACTTTGGCCCCTCGACATTAGATGCATATGGCAGTCACTCGAGCCCTTAGGTGTCATGCTTATATTCTGCTAGGGGAATATGCATTAGGCAGTCAAGTGGCAGGACCAAAGTCAAAATATTCACGTGGCACTTTAGTACTACTTTATTTTTTTGTCCCAAGCTTTGCAGTAAGGAGGCACCATAGTGTGACTGGTGTAATTTTTCCCAAGTTGTTGAGCTTGCTATGTTTGAGGGTCTTTGTGCTATGACCTAAATTTAATGTTGATATTAAATAGTATCTCCATCCTTTATGTTGATTTCATAGAGGAGAAAGATTAATTATGAAGTCATGGAAATCAAGTTAGTTTAAGCATCCTAGCATGTGGGCCAACTCGGGGGTTATGGCATGGCATTAATTAATTCTAGCCCCCATCCATGTGAGAAGTCAGAGGGAGGATTTTATAGTTCTAAAATGTTGCATGGAAAGATTGTAATCTTGGAAAACTTTTAATTGCTAATTTTTGGCACAAGTGAATTGTTTCTTAAAGGCTAAACACGATGGTCGAACAACCAAAGTGTTTGATCTTTTGTGTAGGTAGAGCAATGGACACATCAATAATATTGGTTAGCTCTTGAAGGCAAATGGCATTTTTGGGGGAAGTCTCAGAATTGAGGTTGAGAAGGATATTATGTGAGAGTGATTTATTGGCACTTGGAGTGGTGAAGTTGATTTTGGGGCCTATTTTTTTATCATCAAAGGAAAGATACAACATGTAAATGGATAAAACTTCTAGGTTTGTTGTGAGGCTATTGGATCTCCAATTTCCAAAGAATGAAATCTTGCAAATCATAAGGAAGTTGATGAGGTTTGAGTTGTTGGGTGGTCTTGAGGAGATGATGGGTGTTGGCAATCCAAGCCCACATGATATGGGATTTCTCAATGCTCCAAGTGTGGTGATTAGGTTTACCCCTTCTTGCTAGACATCAAAGGTGATAATTTTCTACCATATAGGACAAGGGCTTTAGAGGGGGTGAGGTTTTTGAAGAGGTGGTTGTATTTAGAGTTGGTCCAACATTTTTCTTAGGTGGGAGATTTTATTACCTATCTAAAAAAGAATGGGGTTGTTTAAGTTTATGTTTACAAATGTTGGCTTCTTTTCAATGGCAACTTATGGCCTAGTAAGGTAATTTTATAAATTAGTTTGTAGAATAGCTTGAGAGGCCATTTTTGTAAGATAGTTTGGCCTTATTTTTAATAATTTTGGTAATGAGAGTATTGGGCATGCTCTTTGTTGTAAACAAACATTGTAATCTTATTTTGAATATTAATAAAAATAATTTCTTATAGATAAAAAATAAAAAATAAAAATGATCCTTCTCACTATGCTTATTTGTTTAAAAGATATGATGACTAAAAATAGACAATCTATATAGTTAGTTGTATTGGTGATTCCAATGAACCTTTTTTTTTTGCTTTGATCATAAAAAAACCTTTGAAGACACATTGAAATGAAAATACTTCAACTAGATGCTTTCAATCTGGCAACTTATTTGTTCATTCTTCCACAAACCTTGACTAAAAATATATCCTACAAGTTGTAGTAGGAATGATATGATGATTAACACCCATCTAAAAAACTACAATAAAAATGATAAGGTTGTTAATAAAATCTCTAAAAAATTAGTCACTAAAAGAGACAAAAATACCTATTGAAAAGATTCAATGTGATTATTGTTATATTATTCATATCTTATGTTTTGGCTAATTAAAACCCATTAAAAAAAAAAAAAACCCTAACTTAAATTTAAAATTTATTTATCGAAGGATAAAATTTGTTGGTGTAAATAGGTAATTTTCCTTACTAGTTATTAGTTAGTTATCAGTGGGGTCCTATTTACATGTTAAGTCCACTTAGATCCTAGGCATGTTTAAGTTGTTTCAATAAGATTTTATCCTTTTAGCTTTTACTAAATATTAGATTCCTAGGTCATTTTATGATGGTTCATGTCATTTAATAGTGACACAAATCATTTAATGTTTTGTATTTGGCACTTCATCACACCCTGTTTATGTAAGCAAGGCTATTGTACACTTTTATAATATACCCTATCATCATATTTTGATAGATCTTAATATCAAGCAAGCTCATCTTTTGCATACTCTTTTGTGGAATTTTTTTATTGTTTTTGCATGTGGTCTTGGGATAAAGCTAATTTTTAACTCCTACATGGTATCAGAGCATGAACTTGCAATTTCATTCTCAAATTTGAGGGTAGAACTATTTCCAGTGAGAGATCTTGGTGAAATTCAATAAAGTTGAGTATGCTCTTTCCTTGCACCATATGGTAGTTTGGGAAATTAAAAAAATGAGAAAAATGTCAATGTTGGAGGGTTCCTCATTGTGGGTTTTTATTGTAAGTAAATTTTGGCACATGTTGGAGGTAATATGAGGCCACCATCGACTCCAAGGAATCTGAGAAAGTCAATATTGACTTTTGTTTCATCAAAATCTAACATATTTTACCAGATCTCTGAGGGTTTCAAGTTGGGAGGTGGTTACTAGATCTGAGAGGTAGCTGATTTTTTGGAGGACTTTGAGCCAAAATAGACCCTTCCATTACGTCCAGAACGTAAAAAACCCCAAGAACACCTATCAAATCACCAGAATCAAAGATTTTTTCCCTGGTACCTTAGAGGTTTTTTTCCTCATCACCATTTTTCGTATTGTGCAGATCCATAAAATTTTTACAGTTTGTACATTATCGTAGTCATTAGAATTATACACTAGAAGGTCACAAGAAGTGGAATATGCAGTTGTATGACTGAGAAAGTTGGATTTAAATCTTGAAACTTGCACATCAACCACCAAACTATTAGTATCAATCCAAAATTCCCAATCCAAGCAATAGAAAAAAAATGAGCATAAAAGATCAAATGAAAGCACACAAAACAAAAATTATACCTCTTATACCATGATTAAATCACTTCTATTTCCCTTCTCCTCTTTTCTTTAATTTTTTTAAAGTGTTACTCTCAAATTTTGGGAGTGCACTATTGATTAGCTCAAGATGATAATGGTAACAAAGATTCAAAGATGGTGGTTAGCCAAATGAAGAGATGAAGATTGAATTATAGGTGTTGGTTGACAAATTTATCACTTCAATTAATACTCTTTATCCCACACAAATGACAACCTGGCCAACAGTTGAGTCACTTGCAATGACAGTTGCAAGTTCTCTCTGCTTATTTTACAAGGCGCAACTACCTTCAAATGGTTTGTAATGAATAAAACACGAGGTATGATTTTCACCAGAAAGCAAAAAAGGTACACTAACACCTACCCATAACCATGATAGTAGATGAAAAAAAGAGATTTTAAAATAAAAATGAATGCAGACAAATGACACAAAGTTCACTTATCACAGTCACGAATGATACCAAGGGAAAGCAAAAAATGGTAGATTCTTTTCAAAAGATGATTTAATCTAAATTCAAAGCTTCAATATTAAATACAGGCTCAACCATTGAAGTTGAATAACATTGAAGAGTAATCACAAAGAAACACAATTCATTGCAATCTAAAGAAAACATTAGTAAATTCAAAAAAATCACAATATCTTCTTTATTTCTTCACTATAGAAAACATGATTTCACATACTCATCTTCCTATACAATAATAGTGCATGAAAATAAAACTAATATGTCTCCTTCCCCCTCCGAAAAAAAATTCCCCCTTTCATAAATTAATAGGTCTATATATAGGCACATCGAAAACCATTACATTACAAAACAACGGTCTTGAAAATTACCAAAATCAAGAAAAAATTTGAAACGAAAAATAATTTCAGAATAGACATTATCATTACGTGTCACAAGTGTCACAACAAGACTTTTTGCATGCATCTAAACCACCGAAGGTGCCGAAACTCTATCAATTCTAATTGCATTTCCATAACCAAATTATTAAATTTGGCTCGCTCTTCTTCTTTTTCTAAAATGAAAATCACCCAGTTGTATTCGACGTAGTTGGTTTTCTCCTTCCATGCCAGTGAACGTAGCTCAAAAATGATGTCAAGTTGCTCTTCATCAGGCCAATTTAAATCAGGTTGTATGATGGGCATAGGTTCATCTTCCCACTCTCCGATATTTCCAGGAAGTACCATCTTGAGAATACTTTGAAGTTGAAAATGTCGTCACCTTTCCTCGTATGCAAGCTCACTTAATGTTAGCAGTAGAAAGTGGTCATTTATTTGCCAAGAAAAATGTGCCAATCTATTACTAAATCTATTTCACCAACCCCTTATTTAAGAGTTCTCTTTTCAAAAGATTTAAAAGATTTTGTTACACCTTAGGTTGGCATTTCAAAGTGTTTGAGAAGACATTCCTTAAAGGCACCGCACAATTCATTAAATGAACTGACACTTTCAAAGTCATGCATCTCGCTTGGGTCTCCCCGTCGTTGAGAAATAGAACTACATAACCATCTATCAGGAGTTCTAAGGTTTTAAGAACTTCTGATAGGTCAACTACATGGGACATCATTGGATGAGACTTGGAATTGCAAGAGCTAAGGATAAGTCAAGCGGTCATAAACTTTCGAGACTTATGAACACTGCAACAAGGTTAGGGAATTTGGCATGGCCGTGACATTCTCAAAACTCACTTATTAAAGAGGAAAAAGAGATTTAATTTTGAGTGAAAATTTGACAGGTAACATTGGCTCTAATTGGGGACTGTATTTTTGTAGAAAATGCAGAGAACTCCAGAATCATTGGGGCAGACTAGTTCAAGTCCATTGGGTACGGAGTCAAGAGAGATAACGGGGAACACAAGAAGCCAAATAAAACCATAATTGAGGCAAAACAGGAAAGGAAACTATGCTATAAGCACACCAAAAACCTCTATTATGTACATGGTCATAAAGACTCTACATCAAAGGATGTTTGTCGTTGCTCAAGTAAAGCCATTAATAGGTTGAGAAAAATATGACCCACTATGGAAAAGAAGTGTGTTTTTGTGAAGCACTTGCAAACTCAAAAATAGCACATAGTCCCAATGGTGACTTACCATATACATGCAGTCCTTGTGTATAAGCTCATAGTCGAAAAGCTATTTTTCATCATATATCTCTATGAACTTTTGAAAGCCACCAATCATACCTCCACAATCTGTTTCAAACCAATCTTCTTGAAAGAAATCACATTGTATTCCTTGGTTCAAGTATGATTGCACTTGACCCAAATCATTGCTAATAGTATTATCAAACACTAGATCATATCTTACTGAAGAAATTTTATCATTTTCTTCACCTACCAGTTCAGGAAGCTTGTCTTCTTTGAGCATTTATTTGACATTCACATTTCCACTAGTTGGAGAACCATAGATAGTTCCATTTTCAAGGAAAATCCCACCAAGAGAAGTTGTTAAGTATCGATTCAAAATGTTAACACTATAACCATTATCTATTTGTTTACAATGATCAATAATATCATATTTAGTATCCAAGCAGTGCCTCTCTCTTTGCAACATGATTTCAAAACAATCATTTTCAGAACTATTCTCAAAAATATATTTTCCTAGCTCGTCTTTTTCAAGAGAAGAAAATAATTTTTCATTAGCTAATTGAGGATCATATAATTCAAAAAAAGGATTATTTCTAACCTTTGATTCTTCACAGAATTTTGTTGGCAAGTATAGTGCATTGAATCTACCCCAAGTAGTCTTCTTTTCAGGATCTTCCTAATTTCTCACTATTCTCCTGGTCACTTTGACATTCTTTTTACATGCCGCATTAACCATGATTTCATTTGGACATACAAAAGGAGAATCAAAAGTCAAATATTCCTCCAACTTGTCACCTAAAACATAATCTATGCATGCTACTAATTGTGACCCCTGGGAATTATATTCTAAAAGCATAGGATCAAATTTAATAGGAATTGTTTCTTTTCCTTTTATACAAACAAATTCTTCGTTTGGAAAGCAAGTGGGTTGAGAATATGAATTTTTTATGCCTTCAGCTGATTCAATCAAGCTATTTTCCAATGCATTTTTTTTTTCTAATATTTCATTTCCCTCAACCTTTTTTTCCAGAGATTCTAAAGATGGTACATTCATACCTCTTTCAATGTCACCAAAGTCATAAGTGAATGTATTCACATCAAATTCTGTAATATGGCCATCTTCTCCCACAATACCACATCGAAAGTGATTGTTTGAACCTTTTAGGAACCAATTTGGAATAAAGATAGTTTTATGTTCATCTAGCCATGTCTCTTCTTTATGGGAACTGAATGATTGTTCACTTGGCCCGGTCTGCATGCATGTTAGGAAAGATTCAGTTTTCTTATCTCTAGCATGATGAAAACTTCTTTCTTGTTGTCGATTTTGGATCCAAGGTACTGATGTCTTCACCAATGTCAACATAGAATCTTGTTTCCTAAGAACTGAGAAATTGTAAGATATCGATTTCTTTTATCTTTCTGTTGCAACTTGATAAGCCCTTTGTTCAAAATGTCTTAGTTGATAATATCTTTGATGCATATTTTTTTAACATCCATTGCAATTTGTAATATTTATGAATTGGCTTCCTTGCTTGGCCTGGCCTTGAATTATATTTCTAAGATCTTTAGATAAACAGAGTTGCCAACCTTCATATCTGGGAAGGCACCATTTTGTATCTGAAACAAGAAAATGTCAATCCTTTTGTTCCCCAGCGGAGTCACCAAAAATTTGTTCGTTGACAGATTTGTCACTTTAATTAATACTCTTTGGCCCACACAAATGACAACCTAGACAACAGTTGAGTCACTTACAACAATAGTTGCAAGTTCTCTCTGCTTATTTTACAAGGCGCAGCTACCTTTGAATGGATTGCAATGAATAAAATGCGGGGTATGCTTTTCACCAAAAAGAAGAAAAGGTACACTGACACCTACCCATAACCATGATAGTAGATGTGAAAAAGATATTTCATAATAAAAATGAATGCAAACAAATGACACAAAGCTCACTTATCATAGTCACGAATGATACCAAGGGAAAGAAAAAATGGTAGATTATTTTCAAAAGATGATTTAATCTAAATTCAAAGCTTCAGCATTAAATACATGCTCAACCATTGAAGTGGAATAATATTGAAGAGTAATCACAAAGAAACACAGTTCATTGCAATTTAAAGAAAACATTAGGAAATTCAAAAAAAAATCACAATATCTTCTTTATTTTTTCACTATCGAAAACATGAGTTCATAGACTCATCTTCTTATACAACAGTAGTGCATGAAAATAAAACTACTTTGTCTCCTTCCCCCTCCAAAAAAAAAGTCCCCCTTTCATTAATTAATAGGTCTATATATAGGCACATCGAAAACCATTACATTACAAAACAATAGTCTTGAAAACGACCGAAATCAAGATTTTTTTTGAAATGGAAACAATTTCACAATAGACATTATCATTACGTGTCACAACAAGACATCTTACATGCAACTAAACCACCAAAGGTGTCAGAAATCTATATAGTTCTAAGTGCATTTCCATAACCAAATTATGAAATTCGGCTCGCTCTTCTTCTTTTTCTAAAATGAAAATCACCTGGTTGTATTCAGCGTATTTGGTTTTCTCCTTCTATGCCAGCAAACACAGCTCTAAAATGATGTCAAGTTTCTCTTCATCAGGCCAATTTAAATCTGGTTGTATGACGGGCACAGGTTCATCTTCCCACTCTCTAATATCGCTAAGAAGTACCATCTTGAGAAAACTCTGGAGTTGAAAATGTCGTCACCTTTCCTCGTATGCAGGCTCACTTAACATCGATGGTAGGAAGTGATCATTTATTTGTAAAGAAAAATGTGCCAATCCATTACTAAATCAATTTCACCAACCCCTTATTTAAGAGTTGTCTTTTCAGAAGATTTAAAAGATTACATTACACCTTAAGCTGGTGTTTCAAAGCGTTTGAGAAGACATTCCTTAAAGGGCACCGCACGATTCATTAAATGAACTGACACTTTGAAAGTCATGCATCCCACTTGGGTCTCCTTGTCGCTAAGAAATAGAACTTCATAACCATCTATCAGGAGTTCATTTTAAGAACTTTCGATAGGTTGACTGCATGGGACATCATTGGATGAGACTTGGAATTGCAAGAGCTAAGGATTAGTCAGGAAGTCGAGAAGTTTCAAAACTTACGAACCCCGTGACAAGGTTAAGGAATTTAGCATGGCCAAGACATTCTTGAAACTCACTTATTAAAGAGGAAAAAGAGATTTAATTTTGAGTGAAAATTTGATGGGTAACAATAGGCAAAGTAGTGGTAGAATGAACGGATGAGATCAAAGGAAGAATTGATGGTTGAGATTGAATGAGACAAATTTCATGGGAAACTTTCTCATTCTCAAATTAAAAATTAGTGCCATGTTATTGGAGAAATTAGTGGAATGGAGGCAAGATTTAAGGGTGGAAAAAAATTGGCAAAATTAATGGGAATTTGGAAGAGTTCGAATTTTGAAATTAGTTGGAAATGGAAGAGTTTAAATTTTGAAAATCTTGGAGATGTGTAAGAGTTAAATTTTCAAAAACTAAAAATAAATGAAAAATCATTTATTTTCAAAAACATGCATAATTAATTAAAATTCAATAATTTAATTAATTATAGACTAGACATTAGGTTAGTGAGATTAAATAAATAAAAGCATTTATTTAATCAAAGACGATGTTAGCGATTAATTAATTAGGTGATATGTATTTGATCAGATGGATAATGGAATAGAAGACATTAGAATAATTAAGTAATAAAAGTTATTTAATTATGTGTGTGTGAAGGAGAAGACAAATATTAGGTTTCAAAAGAAATTAGGGTTAGACATGGAATTAGTCAAAAAACAGTGTTGCAAGCTCGAGATAATTTTAAGTGTCTACATTTTGCCCCTCTTTGAGACAATGTAATTTTTAGCATTGTTTGAAAGAAAAATTAAGAAAATATTGAATTGGATCTTTCCCTAGCATGCCCCGGTGGAAACGGGATTATGATGCCCCCTCAGGACATTTGGCAAAAAAATCCAAAATTTGAGCCAAATTTATCGATAATATGGAAGAAAATATTAGCTAGAAGAAAAGGTTAGTAAGAAGGGAGGAACAGTTAGTTTGATTGATATGAGATGTGGAGAAGATTGACAAAAGAATTGTTATCTAGAAGAAAAGGTTAGTGAGAAGGGAGGAATAGTTAGTAAGATGAATGGATGTATAAAGGGAAGTGATGAATATATTGTCTTAAGCCTTGATAAGTGCACATTTATCATCATCAAGAATTTTTATGTTTAAAAGTGGATGACGTACATCGAGTTATGAAAAGACCAAGGTGCAAAGTGTTATCCCTTTGTGTAGATAGACATGTTGTAGCCAAGGAATGTCATGACGCAAACTAGGAATTTAGTTTCCCCCTAGCCATATTGTCAAAAAAACCACAAACAAAAATCTAACATAAAATTTCATGATCCATCCTCACTCCTCTAATCACTTGTAGATGTCCTTGAGTAGCATAGGAACATGACAAAAATAAATCATATAAAAGATATGAATTACTAGATGAAATGAGTCAACAGCCAATTAGATATTCTTTCCAAACATGAAGAATAGAAAAGAGACAAAAGACCATAGATAAAGATGGATGATAAAGATAGGAAATTGATCAGTTAGACTTGAAGACTAGCTTTATAGTTTGTCTGTTATTGCATGGTTTGTTAAGCTTAGTGTTTGTTTTGAAAGATGTTTGGTTTGTGTCTAGGAAAAGTGTCAATCTTCGCAAAGGGAAAATTTATTATGAAAGATGGATAGTGGTAGATATGATAGTATTTATTATAGAAATTATATTACATATATCATGAAAAATGCATGTGAAAGATACACACAATCAAGCAAGAAAGCATGCACAAGGATAGAAACACAAGCATGATCTTTCCCCTAGTCAAGCTGAAAACCAATTGATTGATTGATTCATGATAGGTTGATGATTTATTGATAATTGATAGACTAATAGATTAATTGGTATGGGAAGAACACATCCAAAAAATAATGTGAATACAAGGAAAGACATATCCCAATGATGACAATGTGACTAAAGGATCAAGGTTTGCAGCAAGGCTGGGAACAAAACCAAGGGATGCTTTGGATGATGCGCTTGATTGTGTAGCAAGATTGTATGGATTAGGATTGTTGCATTTGAAATGAATAACCTTGGGACAAGGTGGGATTATGGAGAGATGTTGGCTAGGTGGATTAGAATCCTTGAACCAATAAGGGAAAACCAAGTCTTGTGATAGGTACGAAATGATAATGGATTGATTTGGTAAAGGATAGGAGACATGAGGATTAATGGATAGAGGATTTAGTATACGATCTCCAAGGACTATGTCTCATAGGAATAATTTTTTTTCTTTGATATATGGGGTTCAAATAGTGTTATGTAGGTAATGACATGAGACTTTATAGTGCATGGAAAAAGGATTGACATGTCAAGAGCTTTACAAAGCATAATTTATGTTTGTACCCCAATCCTTATCAAGATCAAGGTGGGTAGGGAAGATGGATGGAAATTATATGGATTGGATAGATGGAAATGTAATGAGAAAGGTATGGAAGATGAGATAATTTTCCCCCAAGTGTAACAATCCACATAGATAATTACTCTTATGCATGATGCCTGTTTACCAAGTTTCTATCATGGTACTTATCCAAAGCACCACTGAAGTGGTTTTCACTATTGGACAAACTTTTTCTCTTTACTATTTTTTTGTAATCTTTTTTATTTTTTTAATGTCACACAAGACACCTATTTACCAATTTTTCATCAAGGTGATGGTGTTTTTCTTTTTGTATTTTTTCATTTTTTTCATTTTTTTTGTATTTTCTAGATAAACTTGTGGTTTTAGATGATCACCAACTATTTTGAATCCTTTGATAGTGTTGATGTAGAGACTAGTGCCATGATATACCAATAATAACCTTTATGAAGTAGCTGCCTTGTTAGGATCGTGATGCTTGCATATAACTGATGGATGTTGTGATCATTTTTGATACAAGGGATGGCCTTATCAAAATACACACATCATAATAGAGTGCCATGAGAGTCCTTTAAATAAAGATTTGCTACCAAGATGTGATGGATTTGTGAAGTAGTATTTTTAGACTTCAGGAGAGATGTTGGATTATGATGGATGATTGTATATGATAGATTATTTGGCATTTTGGATGTAAGAATTTTTATTTTTTAAACTTTGGGTAGAGGATGATGGATTTTGGAATTTTGATTAGGATAGTGTTTGGAACCAACAATTTTATGTGCTTTTCATGATGACCATTTTGAAGGAGGTGGAAATTTGTTATATGTGGGAGTCCTCTTTTCTTGTGGCTCCACATTTTGATTGGTTGTTATATTTAGAATTTTTCTTTACTTGATCCATTTTCCTTTGGGATCCATTTTAACTTCATTTGTCCACTTGGATTTTTGAATTCAATGGTATTTGATATTTTCTTTTGAACTTTGTATTTGTAATTTTTTTCTTTTTGTTGGTTCCAATTGAGGAGTTTAGTGAATTGGGAATGATGGTTTATGGTGTGGATGGAAGGATTTTTGGAAACAGCCTTATGATAAGGACTACTCATGACCCCCATTTTGATGTTTTTATCAGATAAAGTTGCCCCCAATATCATTGAGGTACCACTAACATAATTGAATTTGTTGATTGAATAATAACCAAGACCTTGATAACAAAAAATTGCATAAAATTGTATCAGTTCTAAGATTCCTTGCTCATGTAGGCCTAATCCTTTTCCTTGATATTACATACTCTTAAATATACTATTTGTGATGGGGTATTTGTTGTTTTAGAAACAAGATTCTAACCCATCATTTTTTAGCTAAAAATCATTAATATTTGGTATTTTCTCATTTACAAGAAAGCTTGTTGTGATAAAAAAGTGGATGATCTTAGTTGATAGGATATTTTGGCTTTATCCCTTGTCATGCTTGTGTCTTCTTGATCTTTTGGAATGTTGATTTGATCCATTGTAGCTTATGTATCTTCTTGTTTGTTATCCATGTCATTTATTTGATTATCTACGTGTCCAAGGGATGCAAGTGTCTCATCTTGGGAAATGGGGGGAGTTTGGATAGGGTCAACTTCAAATTTTTTTTTATCATGGATGGTATATAGGTCAACAAGGGGATCATTTTGGATTTCTTGATCAATGATAGAATCTTGAGTAATTATAGGCTTATCTTGGATGTCATGATTAGATATGGGATTTTGACCAGAGATTGGATTAACCTAGATATTGTGATCACCTAGATGGGATTCTTGGATAGACTCAAGGATAGGATCATGATCAAAGTGTGGATTATCGTAGATGTTATAAATAAGATTTGGATCAAGGATTGGATTATCATGGATGTTATGAATAGGATATTGATCAAGGATTGATTTAACTATTATATCATAATGGTTTATAGGGACTTTTTGGGTAACTTAATCTTGATTTGTCTTGGAGTTTATTTCATCATGCTTTGGACTTTTCTCTTGACATAGATCCAATGGTTTAGGAAATGGAATATTATCTTGGAAAATGATAGGATTTCTTTGATTAGAATTAGGTTTTTGGATAGGAAGCTCTTGAGTTAACTTGATAGGTGATGGAGGACATGATGGTGGAAGAGGGTTGGAGAGTGTGGGATTAGCAATGGAATGGGATTGTCCAACTTTATTTTGAGGAAAATCCTTTGCTAGTAGTCCTGAGAGATCCTTAATAGATGTGTTTTAATTGGATGGATTTATGTATGGGGATGAATTGGATGGCAATAGCTTAGGGGATGAAGGTTTATGAAAAGAGGTGGAGGCTATAATAATAGGTGTGTGGTCTTTTTTTTAAAGTGTAGGTGAGATCAATTAGTAAAATCAAACACACACATCCATGAAATGTATTACATAAAAGGAATTGAAATAACTAAATTAAATTGCTATTGCTATCCTTTCAAATCATTCCATGGTTCTCTAGTCTTAAGGACCTTTGAATTCATGCTCTCATATCTAATTAAATGTTGCACATGAATCTATAAAGATGACAACTTAAGAAATGAGAAGATATTATACAATACAAACTACATGCCTACATCACTATAATTTCATATTTTTTATGCTTAAATGTTGAATTCTCTATGATGGAGTGTTGATATACTCAAATGATGCTAAAATTGATAATGCAATTCTAATGGTAATGTTGTATAAAATATGCAACAACTAAGATACTAAGATTGAAATTTCTATGATAACAGTAAATGGACTAAAATACTAAATGCTCACTACAATGCTCTCCAAATGCTCTCAAATTGTACTAATTTTTCTGTAGCATAAGTTTTTAATCCAATTCTATATATGAAAAGTTGTAGAAATGCTCTCTATTTATAGATTTTTCTGGGCTTGGGTTGAGGTGGCAAAGATGGATGGTCAAGATCATGATCTTGAGGCATCGACAGTGGAGCACAAAGAGGTTAGAGGAATTCATGGAGGTTGCTCCATTTGGAAGAGCCAATCTTCCAAGTGTCCAAGAGCATCATTTAACAGAAGGAGCCATGTGTCTCCCAGGAAATTAGGAGGTTGAGAGGTTAGAGAGAATATTCTTAATTTAAAAATTAGGAATAAATGAAATTGTGTGGCATATGATGAGGTGGAGGATGAGTTGGAAGTGGTTAGAAGAAATATGGAGACATGTGCTAAATTTGAATTAAAAATTCAAATTTAAATGAATGAGGGAAATCAACTAAATGATAAATTATTTAAATTTGTGCATTCAATTAATTTAAGAGGGAAGTGATTTTTGAAAAAGAGGAATTAAGGTAATGAACCATATAAATAAATTTATCAATTTATTTATAATGGTAGGAGAATTAGAATTTATTAATTAAATAATGAGTATTTAATTAATTGTGCTCCAGACCATTTTTACGTGCATACATTTTGCCCCTCTTTGAAGTGATGTGTGCAGGCGCATTGCTTCAAAGAATAATTTTCAAACCGTGATGATAAAAATTACGACATGCCCCAGACTCTGATTTTGTAGTGATGATGAATGGATGCCCCCTCGGGAGATAAACCAGCGATTTTTTATTTTTTTGAAACTTTTGATTATTAAATGATTTTTCAATGATGTTTAGATGATCGTCATATTTGATGATGGTAACTTGATTTTTCTCCCAAAAATGATGATAGTCCTGCCACATTGCTGATTAGTTGATTAAAAAGGCCCATTTTTAAAAAATTAAAATAAATGCCACCAAAATTAGCCCTTAATTACCCCTTAAAAGGTCAAAATGGGTAAAAGAAGCTCCTTTGTAACTTTGCATTATGAAAACTTGAGAGAGAGAAGAGAGCCAAGATGGATAGGATTTTATGCCACACACACATATTCGAGTGAGTTCGTCGCCACCAGCATCTAGCCACATATGAACCTCCAATACATACCCCGAGAACCACCTTTTTTCAATTTTAAATTCAAATTTTCCTGCTTTTTGCATTTTTTAAAACTTGGTTTTCCACACATTTTAGCGCATAGGATACCCGATACAGCACATAGGGAAACTATAATAGTGCATAGGGTTAGCTTTTAGGTCTTAAAATATTTTAGTGCATCAGGTCACCGCTTTAGCGCATTAGGTTTTTGAAATAGCGCATAGGAATTCTAACGCATAGAGATGATAGAATAGTGCATAGAGTAGTTCAATTAGTGCATTCAAGAAATGGCGCATCGGGACCCTGTTCTGGTGCATGTAGTATGTTTTCTAGCACATCAAAGAACTGGCACATAGAAGGCCTATTCTAGCGCATTTTGTAAATTTTCTAGTGCATCTGGTAGATTAGCGCATAGAAACCCTGTTTTAGCACATTGAGCCAAAAACGATGATTTTGAATGATTCCTCCTAGTTTTCGATGGTTGATGATCATGTCAGTCGATGATAGGATGATGTTGATTGATAGGTTGATGATCATCCTCATGATAGGTTAGGATTGATGATAGGATAGATAAGGATGATTGATTGATTGACCTCATGACAAATGAGGGTCAGAGATAGGTTGATTGATGTTGATCAATCTCATGACAAATGAGAGTCGATGATAGGATAGGTGCTCCTTAAGATTTGATCAAAATCTCATGTGAGTTGATTTGATTAATTGATATGTTGATTGATAGGTTGATTGATTGATGTGCTGACTTAATATGTTGATTTGATCATAGGAGGGTGGCTTAGGAGTATTGCAGGTTCGAGAGCACTTTCCTCGGATGTGGGACATGATCCCCCAGTTGATCCTAGCAGACTTGGCTATCATTGACCAATGTGGATTCACTTCAGTGATTGACATGCCCTAGTATCGAATTAACCGAGGGTTGTTGACGGCACTTGCAGAGCGGTGACATAGTGACCACAACACCTTCCATTTAGCGACTGGTGAGATCACAGTTACCCCCGAGGATGTCCATCGGATTCTATGGATACCATTCATAGGGGGCCTAGTGATTTATGATCATGAGGAGCAGGGGGACTGATGCCATTCAAAAAAAATTCCATGATGATCAGCTTATTGGATATGAGATTTCCTAGCGAGATTTGATTGCTACCCATCAACCCTTGCCATGTGTTCTAGCAGTATTTATTGGTGGTTTTCTCTACCACGACCGTAGGTAGAAGGGCTTCTTAGTTGGTTGGGGTCATATTTTGGAGGGCATGATTTCCCATGGGACCAAATATGCTTGGGATTCATGCATGCTTGCACATCTATACCATGATCTTCATTAGATCATATATCTTCAATCAAGCAGTCTTGCAGCAGAATGTACATTATTATAGCTTTGGGCTTGGGAGCATATTGCAATTACACGACTAGTGGCAGGGAGGGCTCGACCAGTAGGGAGACCCTATGTTTTTGGGTATATAAGGCCTCTTGTCTAGCATAAGCTAGGAAAGTTAGAGTATTGGCGCAGAGTCCTTGATGATATGGACACAGTTATATGGTGGTTGTACCTTGAATATGAGGTATGGCCAGAGGACGATACAAAGATGCCCTATGTATTTACTATGAGGTACCTTATTGACAGGACTCTGTATATTATTGAGAGATTTCTCCTGGGCCGAGTGTACAAGCAGTATGATAGAGTACAAGGTATGTCATAGGGAGTGGCACATTATGCCAAACAAAGGCAGGACATTCTAGAGTGGGGGCTTGCATTATACTATGATTTTGCTTATGTCAAGTACTATGGTTTGCAGCCAGTATTGTGGTAGTACCATAGAGAGGTCATTGATGCACAGATGATAGTTGACTATGTAGAGTACTTCTATACTCATTTGTTCCCTTAGATATTGAGTCTCGATGAGCCTATACCCATTTTGGAGGTTGGGAGGAGGGCAGGGCAGGTCATGTAGAGGAGGGGAGATAGAGGTGAGGAGGAGGAGGTCGAGGAGGAGGAGGGGATGATGGTGGCAATCATGGTGGAGGTGGAGGGGGAGATGGAGGCGAAGGCAGAGAAGGTGGGAGAGAGGTGCCAGATTTTGGGGTCGTACTGAGGAGGAGGAGGTCAGTACCTATCTGACAATGGCCAATTGTATGCAGGATGCCCTCCTAGAGGCAACAAATGTAGATAGATGGTTTGCAAGTACAAGTACAGACCTTTTAGGGGAAGGTATAGGCACTGCAGGCACAGTTATCCCAGGCTTAGGCTCAGTTACAGGCACAGGCTCCAGCACAGATGCAAGTGTAGGCACAGATGGTACAGCTACAGGCACAGGTAGCCACCCTCATAGCCTAGGGGCAGTGAGAGCAGGTAGTGGTAGTGGCTGATAGGTTGCAGACAGCAACCAAGGGTGCCGAGATAGGTGATTTGGTCAGAGAGCTTCGAGAGTCCACCAAGGAGGCAAAATATTATAGAGACAGTGTCAACGGAGCAAAGAGTGAGCTATGCTCATTCCCGATCTGGTTGCTCTTAGTCCCGGACCACCAATAGGGGTGTCACGTAGCCACTCCCAGGAGGCCCACCAGGCGAAGGTCCAAGAGCAGGGCCATTAGGGACAGGAGGTGTTGGGGAGAGGCCTACGACCTCTGGGGGCAGTACCACAAGATCCCAGGGTCATATCTAACATATTGTATTTTGATTCAAATACCTAGTTTTTGCCACATTTTTGTATCATCTCTCATTTCTTGACATCAATGTACACTTTGACATTATTATTTTGAGCTTATATATGATATGCAACGGCGATTTAGTGATCTATATGTTGTTTATGCTTTTATTATTGATGCTTATGATGGATGCATTTATTTTATGTTCTATGTGATGTGATATTTTATGTGATTATGTATGGATACATTAATGAGATGAAGATGTTATGCTTCCATGTGATTATGATAAATGAGATGGTTGCAGTTAGGAAAATGATATGAGATGCATTGTATTTTTGTATTTTTCACATGTATATATCGATATATGGATGAATGAATGGATGCGAAAATGGTTTATTATGTAATGCAAATATATGATTAAATGCGTTGATATGAATGATTCAATAAATGGATGTATGGTTTATGAATTCTAAAAGTATGATAAATGAATGTCTTGATTTTTGGATATGATACATGCAGATGTATGGATTTATGATAATGATCTTTTTTTGGATTTTTCATGAGGTGAATATATGACCTAAATGTATGGATGATTATGTAGATGAATTATGATTATGAATGATGCCTATGTATGGATGGATTTATTATGGATGGATTATGTGTGAATGAAAGAATGAATTTATTATGACTTTGATGTATGAATGAGTTATGAATAATGATGTTATTGTGGAAAATTCTTTACTTTTGAAATTTTTCATGATGCAAATATTATAATGAATGAATTCATGAATGGTTTGTGATAGTGGTTACTGTAAATGCATAATATGATAGTGATAGATGTATGGATGGATGTATGATAATGCTTTCTAATGATATGATATGGAAATTTCAATGCAAATGAATGACTTTTTTGTTATGTCTAGTGAATTCAATCTTGTAGTAGAAGATAACATCATGTTAAAAGTTGCCCACTTTGGAAAAATCCATAATACAAATGCAAAACTAATATGAATGCAATCATATCTATGCAATGTTGCTATCTGATTCATTGTGCTTATTATCATCATTGCACATTTTATTATGTTGAAAGTTAGTACAAACATCAACAGTATAATTAGACCATGATGACCTGAGTATAACTTCCATTGAGATTTGATAATACAAGATAACACAAGCATCTAGGTATAATTAGACCGAGATGACCTGAGCATCACTTGTGTAAATAGATAAGAGTTAATCATTTTCCCATGCAAATTCAGAATATCATCAGTGATACTTTGTATAGCATGTCTCATGACAATTTGCACTATAGTAATGATTGACTCACAGACAACAAACAAAGAAAATATCATTCTCCATCATAGCCCCTCTAGTTCACGACATCATCGAGGTACTCCAGAGAAATGATAATAACAATTAAGATACGACAAATGAACATTTGTGCTAAAGTGATCCAACCATGATTTAAAAGATGATCCTCCAGTTAGAATGGATTTGATTGTCTTGATGTTTAATATGATTTGGATGGTTGATTGACTAATTGATTGATGTTCAATTTGATGGTTAAAATGATTGTTGTTTTTGCCAAGGTTGCCTTGTTGTTTGTTTGTCTATTGACTTAAACACAATGGTTATTTGCCCCCAGTGAGATCAGGATTTTGCCCCCAATGAGAAACAAACCAAATTTATTATAGATATGTACAATGAATGACCAAGCCAAGGTGGTACACGACCGTATTCATTGGATATGGACATGAAGCTCGATGTAAAAGGCATGAATGCACAGTGATAGTGAAAATTGAATTGTCAACACACTCTCAAATAGGTGGAGAAGTCAACTTATCACAAATAGCGCCTATTTGCCAGGTTTTGACCATTTATTTTTATTGCACTTTTCAGATTTTATGATTTTTTTTGCTTTTACCAAGATGCCTATTTCCCAGGTTTTCATCAAGGCAACAATTTTTTTCTTTTTTTGATTTTCACTTTTTTTGTATTTTCTCTGTTTTTTTAATTTTTTTTGTCACCAAAATGCTTGTTTGCCAGGTTTTCATTAGGGCAACCATTTTTCCACAATATTTTCTAATTTTTATGATTTTTTCAAGACTTTTTCTGATTTTATGATTTTTTTCAGGACTTTTTCTGTTTTTTATGATTTTTTAGGGCCTTTAAGCATGCACTAGATGCATTATGTGTAGAAATTTTTCAGATGAAGACTGTTCACCGGTTATTCAAATACATCCCCCTCTAGTGTAGACAACTGATATGCCCTGATCCAAATATTGAAACAATAACAAAGGGACCTAATCAATTTGGCTCAATTTTTCCTTTCTTTTCTCGATCCTGCTGATTACGGGGATTTTCTTTTAGTACTAGATCACCTATCTGAAATTTCCTTGGTTTGACTTTGTGATTGTAGCTTCTAGACATTCTCTGCTGATATGATTTTAGGTGATCCACTGCAAGTTGACGGTGTTCATCCAACAATTCCAGCTCTTGTAGTCTAGACACTTGATAATCTTCATCTGAAACAAGACCTTTCAGGGACACACAAAGTGATGTTATTTCAACTTCAATAGGCAATACTGCTTCAGATCCATAGACAAGTGCATATGGTGTGGCTCCCGTGGGTGTTTAGATGCTTGTACAATAAGCCCACAAAGCAAGGTTCATTGAATATGCCAGTCACATCCAACATCATTAATGGTTTTCTTTAATATTTTCAAGATAGTTTTGTTTGAGGCCTCAGCTTGGCTATTCCCTTGAGGGTAATAGGGTGTAGAAAATCGATGTCGGATATGGAACCTTTCACAGAGTTCATGCACGTCCTAATTATTGAAGGGTCTTCCATTGTTAGTGACAATGGATTGAGGGATATCATATCTATAAATGATGTAGTTTAGGATGAACGATGAGACATGTTTCCCTGTGATGGTGGTTAGAGGTATGGCTTCGACCCACTTGGTAAAATATTTTGTGGCTGTGATTATGAACTTGTGTCCATTGGACGAAGGTGGGTGAATTTTACCTATAAGATCCAACCCCCACTGACAGAACAGTCACGTCAATGTGAAGGGTTGCAACTCTTGCATTGGTGCATGAATAAGATTACCATGGATCTGGTATTTCTGACATCTCTTAGCAAATTGGAATGATTCTCTCTCCATATTTGGCCAATAGTATCCCAAATGAAGGAGTTTCTTAGCGAGGGTTAGGCCACTTGAATGAGTGTCACAGATACCCTCATGGACTTCTTGTAAAAAAAATTTAGACTCATTATGTTCTAGACATCATAAGAGAGTTCCATCAAAACCTCATCAATATAGTACATCTACTATAAGGGTATGACGGGAAACTTGGCGGATGAAATTTCATTTTTGGTTTTGGGAGAGATCAAGAGGAAGGGTATTGTCTTTTAGGTAAGTATAGATCTTCCCATAAATGGAGGTATCAGCATCAATTAGATGGCATATGATTTGGGACTCAAGATCGTCATAAGCGGGGGTAAACAGTTGCTCCACCATGAACTCATAACGACTTTGTTTTTTCTGGAATTTGGAGTAAAGAATCAATGGTAGCCATAGCATTAACAGCTTTGTTGTCAACCCTTAGGATTTGAGAAAATTTTATGTCAACAAAATATTTCCTGAAGTCATCAATCATCCTTTTATAGGGCATCAGTTTGTCATCCTTTGTTTGGTAATCATCATTGACCTGATTAATGACTAGTTGAGAATCCCTGTAGACTTGTAGTTCTGTAACTTTCCATTCCATAGCTATCTTGATTCCGATGATAAGTGCTTCATACTCCGCTGTGTTGTCAGTGCAAGGAAACATCAGGCGATATGATTTCAGAATGGTGTGCCCCCTTGGGGAGTGATGAATAGATTTCTGGCTCATAATCCATGTTGAGTATATGAGCCATCAAAATACAATACCTATTATTTTGTTGTTACTGCAAAGACATCAGCATCTAGAAATTCCACCTATAGGGGATGATCATCATGAATTGGTGCTTCAGCCAATTGATCGATGATAGCTTGTCCTTTGATTTATTTTTTGTCAACATATTAGATGTCAAATTCACTGAGTATCCTTACCCATTTGGCTAACCTACTTGTCAGATTTGCTTTGCTAAGGAGATATTTCAGCGGATCTATCTTGGCTATGAGTCTAATGGTGTGAGTAAAAAATATAGTGTCACAATTGTTGGGTAGCAAACACTACTGCCAAACAAGCTTTCTCAATGGATGTATAGCTGATTTCATAACCTTTTAGAGTTCTACTGATATAATAGATCACTCTCTCCTTTCCTGTTGAATCTTCTTGTGCCAATAAAGCTCCCAATGATCAATCAGTTATGGCTATGTACAATAAGAGAGGCTTTCAATCTGATGGTGGTTCTAGGATAGGTGGACACATTAGGTATTACTTCAATTGATTGAAAGTTTCCTCACATTTCTCATCCCATCGAAAATAAACATTCTTGTGCAACAGGTGAGTAAAAGGATGGGTCTTATCGGCCAGTTGTGATATGAACCTTCTAATTGAATGGAATCTGCCTTTGAGGGACCTTAATTGACTGATATTTTTTGGAGGTGGAATTTCCATGATATTCTTCACCTTTGCAGGGTCTACTTCAATACCTTTTTCTAACACTATATTTCCTAATAGCTTTGTTGATGTTACCCCAAACACACATTTCTTTAGATTCAAGTGGAATTTGAACTTCTCTAGTCGGGTGAAGAGTTTGTCTAGTATCTCCAGATGTCCTTCACTAGTGTAATATTTGGCCAACAATTCATCCACATAATCTTCCATGAAAGTATGCATCATGTCATGAAAAATGGTTGACATGGCTCTCTAATATGTGGCCCCTGCGCTCTTCAATCCAAATGGAATGACGTTCTAGCAGAAGGTTCCCCATGGGTAAGTGAAATTTGTCTTATCCTGGTCTTCATGAGGTGTTATCTTGATTTGGTTATAGCTAGAAAATCCATCCATTAGTGACAACATGCCATGACCTATTGTTAAGTCTACAATGATATCAATGTTTGGCAAGGGGAAATCATCTTTCAGATAATCCTTGTTGAGGTCTTTGAAGTCTGTACAAATCTGTATGTTGTCATTAGGTTTTGAAATAGGTACAATGTTGGATATCCACTCTACATAATCAATGGGTCTAATAAATCCTACATCCAATAATTTCTTTAGTTCCTCCTTCACCAATAAAGCAATGTGGGGATGCATTTTTCTCAACTTTTTCTTGACTAGTTTGACTCCTAAAGGAAGGGATAAATGATGCATTATGAGATCTGGATCAATCCATAGCATATTTTCATATGACTAGGCAAAGTTGACTTGTCATTCTTCAAAGAACTTGATAAATTTGGGCTTCTCTTGTTATGTCAATGATTATGCTAGACGGAGAGTTTTTACTACTTCTGCATTGCCAATATTGATGGATTGCATTGGCTCAATCAAGAATTTGGATCTTTCTTGGAAGTTCTCTAGGAGAGTGTCAAATTTCCCATCCTTCGACACCTTGGAGAGGTTTTCACCATCATATGTACTCTTTATTTTTATTCTTTTTTGATCTAATACTACCATGGAATGGTTTTCACCATCAGATCTTTGTTTTATTTTATTCTTTTTGCAGCTGGGAAATTTGGCACTCCCTTGTTTGGAAGCTTCTTTATGACATTCACTGGAGGAACCTGTTTCAGGAGTAACAGCGTAGAGGAAGTTGATGATGGCCTCATCGTTTGAAAAGGTGGTGATATCAATGGGTTTAGTTTGGTCCCAATCTATGAGTTTCGGATGTACCGAGGGTAGAGGATCGTCATATGGGTTTAGGTCAGAGGTCGTAAGGGTTCTAATGGCGACATTTTCATCAAAAAATACTATGGCAAGGTCAAGTTCTATGATGTTACTCTCTTTCGAGTGATTCGTCTTGCTAGGAGTTTGATCCTCTTTGCTTGAACCATCGATATTTTGTGATTCTAATTCAAATGGTCTTAACCCTGAGCTTTGTCCCTCCTCGAGTGTAGGGGTATACTTGTGTATTACATCAATGTCCTTATCATGATAGGACTCTTCTAATAGTGAATCCCACTCATATTCACTGGAATCACTTTCATAGTGATCACTTGCTTGGAGCTGTAGGATTCATTCAAAAACCTTCTACTTTAGGTCCTCCTTTGTTTCTTCATTCTTTTGATGTTCTTTATATCCCAACCCTTTCTTGTCTTTTGGATTTGTTATAATGGGTTGGATGTGTTCTACAATACCTTCTTTCCTTTTCCAATAGGTCCTTGTCCCTCATATCCCATTTTTTCCAAGATTCAGAATCCTTTACCATACTATGTGGTTTGGACAATAGCCATTGCTGCTTGGGAATCAGTTTCATCAGATTCCTCTTCTTGGGTGCTTGCTTTTATGAATCGACCATGTCAAAAGGTGTGATAGGTTGTGAGGCTAATTATGATGAGGTTGATGGTTGACCATGGTATTTTGGTGAAATTAACTATGAGAGACAAAGGGATTGTTCAATGGAGTATTCACCCACACCTTTGTCTTTAACTTGGACTTTCTTCTCAAACTGTTTGGCCAAAGTATTAAGTTGGGATTTAGAATTGGTAGATGTAGAGGGGCTAGGTTCTTCCTTTTTCTCGAGTTGTTTGGATGAGGAACTTGGGTGACTTCCTTCATTGGAGGATGTCGCTAGCAATTTTGACAATGGATTGGCTTGACTTGAATTATTGGGGATGTCAAGGGTGGAATCAGGAGCTTCTCGGTTATGAGGCATGAATACATCCTAGACAGCCTTAAGGGTATTGCAATTTTGGGGACTATTAGAATCAGTAGGAATGGTAATTTCTTGTCCATTGCAAGGAAATTTTAGACACTGATGATATGTTGAAGGGACAACCTTCATTTCATGGATCCAAGGATGACCCAAGAGTATATTATATGTCAAATCTTTATCCAAAACTTGGTAAACCACATCTTTTTGAATTTGCCCTACCTGAATTGGTAATACTATCAATCCCTTTGAAGCTCTTTCCTCATTATCATATGCTTTGATGGTGATCTTTTTCCTTGCATCTATTGCATTTTTAGAGAACCCTAGTGCACTGACAAGCTTTAAAGTACATATATTAAGACTGGCTCCTCCGTCTATGAGGACGCGCTTGACACGACTTTTATGGATTAGGACCTCGATATGGAGGGCTATGTTATGAGGGTGGGTGATAAATAAATCATCATTTTCTGAAAAGGATAAGCAATGAGGTGTAACTAAATGTCCCACCATGGCTTGGAAAGCGTAGACTTCCAAATTATTTGGTACTATTGTATCGACTAGGGCTTTTTCCAAGATCTCTTTGTGAGTGGGAGAAATTTTAAGGAGCTCCAATATTGATATTTGTGTGGGGATCTTTTGGAGCTGATCGACAATGTTATATTGATGGGATGGAACAACGGGTGCTTTGGAGGTGCTACCTTTCAAAACATATTTGGTTTGGGCCCTTGTGGTTACATTTACGAGCACAGTATCTTTTTTTCCATTGATTTTGATGACATTAATTTGATTATTTGTTGCAACCATGGCTTGTTGGATATTATGGACTTGCTTAGAGGGGATGTTGACGTCATTTATTGGATGATTGGTTGCAACAATATCTCGTGTGTTATTGATCTCAATGTCATTTGTGTTATCTTCAATGACTAAAATATGATAAATGGTAGTGTCATGAACATAGTTCACACTTTTTCCTTTGTCGTTTGTGTTAGAAGGTTCTCCTTTGTCATAATTTGGAAAAGGGTTTTTGAATACCCCATGATCAGTGTTTGTTTGGGGCTCTTCTATTCGTATGATCTTATGGTCAATCAAATCTTGTATCTTGTGTTTCAATTGCATGCAACTATTGGTTAGGTGACCTTTGCATCGATGAAATTCACAAAAATGAGCCTCATTCCACCATGATGATTTCACTTTGGGTTCAAAACCTCGAGTGTCAAGTAGAGTGATAAGATTTTTTATAATAATTTCCTTCAATGCGGATTCATATGATTGACCCAAAGGTGTAAAATTTTGACAGTTGTTCGATGTTTGGTATGGTAGGGTCTTGGATGTTGTGTTACTTTGATTGTTTTGAGTATTGCCTTGGTTGGTATTTTGGTTGTTGCTTTGGTTGGTATTTTGGGTGGTCTTTTGATTGGTATTCGAGGTGCTTCCTAACAAATTGAAGACTAGTTTAGCATTATGCATTTCAGCTGAAGTATCATTGCCATTATTTTTGTACTTTTGCCAAAACTTTGGTTTGTCATTGTTGGAAGAATTGGCCGAATTTTTTTCATTATAAATTTTTTAATATTCCTCGCTTGACCAAAGCCTCTTCAATTTTGATCCCATTTTCGATCAATTTTTTAAAAGTTGGAGGACATTGTAATTCAATCCTATAGCTCATGTCATCATTTAAATTGTCAATGAATACTTTTATATTCTCTTTTTCTAGTATGGGTCAAGGATACCTTGTGAATAATCTTCTCCACCTTTGTAGAAATACTAGGAATGATTCGCCCTTCTTTTGTTTGACATTGCAAAGGTCCTTCATTGTGATTTCATGTTGGATGTTATATGAATATTGGGTGATAAAATTGTTGACTAATTCCTCAAGAGATTTGATCCCTGGAGGTAATTGCGAGAACCACTGCATGCATTGCCCTCCCAAACTATGTGGGAATAATCTCATCAAATATGTTTCCTCATGGGAAAATTCAAGAATCGTTGTTCGAAATTCCCTTATGTGATCTATTGGATCAATTTTCCCATTGTAGTTATCATATTTAGGAAATTCACAAGGTTTGGGAAATGGTATCATGTTGACACTTTGATCAAAAGCGTAGGGACATATATCTTGTATGGAGTATCTCTTGGTAGTCCCAATTTGCATTTTTTGCATTTGTTGTTGAAGGGTTTGGATTTGTTGTTTTAAAGTGTCCATGGGATCATTAGTTTTTGCTTCATTTCTTGTTTCAATTTTCTTTTATGTTTTTGTCTTCTTAGGAGTTCTTTTCAATTTTGTGAAATCGAAATCTTTGGGTAGTTGGACTCCTTTGTTTGCTAGCATCAAAGGTATTTCTCCCCTTCTTTTTCAAAGACCCTCTCCATGAATTTATGAAAAAATGGATCTTGTTGGGCTTGTTCTATGGTTTCATCTGTTATTTCTTCCACCTCATCTCATTGAATTCCGAAAAAGGGATTTTCTTCTCTTTCAACCATGGTGTTTTGGTTTTCGATTTCCTTTTGTTCAAGCTTTCTCTTTTCCGGTCTAAGCGTTTGATCAAAGTTTTGAGAGTTCCAAAAGGATTAGTCTAAATCTGATTAAGAAAACTTTATTTCAGGATAAAGGATGATGAATCTTGATAAGGGATGATAAATCCTGATGGTGAAATGCAACTGCTAAATCAAAAATAGGTGTGATGATGAGGCACTTTTGGGATGTTTGATCAAATTTTAGATGGGGGATTTTCACTTGAAAGTGTTGGTTTCAACAAGTTAAAACAATATTGGGACAAGGAATGGATGTTGTTTGACAAGGAATCTCCAAATTTGGTGTTAATTGGCAAAGGGGAGGTCAAATTTAGCTTTTTGTTTGCAAATTTACTAGATGCTCTAAAACAGTTCCCAAATGCACCTAAACTTAGATGCGTGATGGAATGGTACAAATGCACTAAAGTACTGTAGGTATGCGCTAGAATAGGAAATGGATGTGTTAAAACAGTAAATGGATGCGTTGTAGGATTGCACAAATGTGCTATAACAAAGGATCAATGCGCTAAAACAATAAATGTATGTGCTAGATTATGACAGGGATGTGCCAAAACAACAAATGAATGTGCTAAAAGATGCAAGTTATGCACTAGAACAATCAATGGATGTGCTGATCTGGAAAATACTTTCTAATTTTCAATAGTTTTGATTGAATTTTAGGTTTCCTTGATGGGAAATCTGATTGTTTGGTTGGATTTTCTTTTGAATCAATAGTTGAACATTTTTGTGTGATGTTTGCTTGAAGGTTTGATTTAAAAACACATAGGTTAAAATACATCAAACATGCACAATCCTAGGCTATGTAAGACAATATCTACTGGATTCCCACTTGGATTTCTCCAGTTGTGCTTACATTTGGTGAATGATTAGAGGCTTGACTACACTAGCTCCCCCTTGCATTGCACTCACTTCTCGGGTCAGCCAAGCCTTAGTCCTCATCAATCTCCCATGACGGACTTCTCATTTCTACCAAAAGCCACAAGAATATGGGACAGCTTCAGAATGATCATTCTTGCACTAGTAAATAGAAGGGAATTTTTGGCTTACTACAACAAAGGGTTCTAGTAGGGGCATTTCATTCATGGGGGATCATCCATATGACAAGAGACCATTATTTCCCTTCTTGTCGAAACAATCCTCGTGATACTTGAACTTTCCTCAAGTACCCACATTTATATCTCAGGTGGAAGTCACTTGGCTTTAGCGTGTTCCCAGTTGGGTGGTTCCCTTGGGGTGATTACCTCTTGTCCCACCAAGGCAGGTCCTCTAAGGATTAAAAATGCAAGAAAAAGAATGATTCTAGCTTTCTGATCACCCAGTTAAGGGGAGAGCATACACGCCTACCATTCCACAAACACAACAAACATGGTGTAAATTTATCCATCCTAATTATGCTAGATTCCTAACTTAACCAAAAGAAATGACAAATAAATTCAACCCTACAACCAATTGTTAGTAGTTTCAGTCCATTGTTCTTTGAGAGCATTCTTTATTTATTTCATCGAAGTCTCTGACTGTGTACAAGGTTCTTGCAAAATAGAAAAACATGGATCAGTTCCTAGAATCTAGAAAATTTACCCTAAAAGCCAAATGTGCCATTACAGTAACTGAATGCACTAAAATATTGAATGCGTTAAAAGAGAGACCAAATGCACTAAATGATAAACCAAATGTGCTAAATTGAAAAAACACTGAATAAAAATTAAAACTCCTCAATGCACTGAAAGAACAACTAGATGCACCGAAATAGTGATCTGATGCACCGAAATAGAGGTCGAATGCGCTAGAAGAACTGCTAGGTGTGCCGAAACAAGAACTCAATGCACCAATGAATCTACCAGATGTGCTAGAGAAAATTTTGAATGCGCTATTTCGGAACTTGGAAAGAAAAACTCAACAAAAAAACAAATTAAAGATGGGGTTGGGCCCCATGGTGGGTGCCAATTTATGTGTGGTCTTTTTTTAAAAGTGTAGGTGAGATCAATTAGTAAAATCAAACACACACATCCATGAAATGTATTACATAAAAGGAATCGAAATAACTAAATTAAATTGCTACTGCTATCCTTTCAAAACATTCCATGGTTCTTTAGTCTTAAGGACCTTAGAATTCATGCTCTTAGATTTGATTAAATGTTGCACATGAATCTGCAAAGATGACAACTTAAGAAATGAGAAGAGATTATGCAATGCAAACTACATGCTTACATCACTATAATTTTGTATTTTTTATGCTTAAATTTTGAATGATCTATGATGGAGTGTTGATACACTCAAATGATGCTAAAATTGATAATGCAATTCTAATGGTAATGTTGTATAAAATATGCAACAACTAAGATACTAAGATTGAAATTGCTATGATAAAACTAAATGAACTAAAATACTAAATGCACACTACAATGCTCTCCAAATGCTCTCAAATTGTACTAATATTTCTACAGCATAAGTTTGTAATCCAATTCTATATATGAAAAGTTGTAGAAATTCTCTCTATTTATAGATTTTTTTGGGCTTGGGCTAAGGTGGCAAAGATGGACAGTCAAGATCGTGATCCTAAGGCATCGACGGTGGATCACAAAGAGGTTAGAGGAATTCATGGAGGCTGCTCCATTTGGAAGAGACAATCTTCCAAGTTTCCAAGAGCATCATTTAATAGAAGGAGCCTTGTGTCTCCCAGGAAGTTAGGAGGTTGAGACGTTAGAGAGAATATTCTTAATTTAAAAATTAGGAATAAATGAAATTGTGTGGAAAATGATGAGGTGGAGGATGAGTTGGAGGTGGTTAGAAGAAATATGGAGACATGTGCTAAATTTGAATTAAAAATTCAAATTTAAATGAAAGAGGGAAATCAACTAAATGACAAATTATTTAAATTTGTGCATTCAATTAATTTAAGAGGAAAGTGATTTTTGAAAAAGAGAAATTAAGGTAATGAACCATATAAATAAATTGAATAGTAGGAGAATTAGAATTTATTAATTAAATAATGAGTATTTAATTAATTGTGCTCTAGACCATTTTTGTGTGCATACAATAGGTCTTTGTGATATGGTTTGATGTTGAGGAAGGCTTTAGATGGAAGATTGGTATCCATTTTCAAGATTAGAAGTGTTGGGAAAATGTATCTCAACCTTGCAATTACATAATTTATTGTTGATACATAAGGTAGTATTCATACGACGACGATGAGGGGTGCGGGGGGTTCAGGGGGATCATCTGTCGACTGGGGGTCTAGGGGGAAATGCACCCTAATGGGGCTCAAGGGTAGCACCCTCAAAATCCAAATTTTATTTACACTTTATTATTGTAAATTTGGATCATTCATCATTATGTCTCATATGTGGCGGTCGATATTTTTTTGGCTTGACTTTCCCTAGAAGGCAACCCTATTTTATTAGGGAATTGTATTGCAACTATGTATTGTGATGTATTCTTAGAGTCTGATAGCAGTTGTGCTACCTTTGGATCCTAATTGGTGATACTCCTGTGAGAAGCTTTCTCTACAAGTATATTGGTGATTTTTGAATAACATATTGGAGACTTTGGAGTGTGGGGATTTTCTCCCAAAAGGGTTTTCCTATGTAAATCATTGTGTTGTGATATACATGATATTTATGTTTATTTCTATTTAAGTTTCTATAATAGTTAAAGATCTATGAAAATTTTGTGTTATCGTCCTCTCGAGATTAGTGTAGGAAGTTGTTTTGCTACCTTAGCTCCCTTACAAGTGGTATCAAAGCCTGATCACCTTTGGTTTCAATTGTGGGTTGTTGGTTTTTTTTTAACTAATCCAGATTTGAGTGAGAGCTTGTGTAGAAGACACTTTGTGACCTTGTTGCAGGAATTTTCAGATGACAAATTCATCAGGGAGAATAGAAGTCGATAAATTTTTTGGAAATAATTTTGAAATGTGGAGGCTAAAGATGGAGGATCTATTAATAGATCAAGATAAATGAGATGTTGTTGATCAAAATGTTTCAAGGCTTGTAGATCCTACTCAAGTTACTCAATATGATGTTATAGACCATAAAGCCAAGAGTCTAATTAGATTGTGCTTGAAAGAGTTTGTCTTAATCAATGTCCATGAAGAGACCTCTACATATAAACTATGGAAGAAGCTTGGTGAGATGTATCAAGCCAAATCTTTAGTGAACAATATTTTCTTCAGGGAGAAATTTTATTCCTTGAGAATGGAAGAGGGTGGACGAATTATAGACCACTTAGAAGCATTCAATATGTTGGTGGCTCAACTGGCATCAATTGGTGTCAAAATGGATGAGGAGGAGAAATGTCAAATCATGCTTTGTTCTAATCCAGATTCGTGGGATTGTCTTGTTATGACTAATGGGAGTACTTCTATTATATTGAAGATTGAAGATGTGGGTTCTTTTCTTTTTGGAGAGATGGGGAGTAAGGTATCCATTAGTGCTAAATAATCCCTAAGTGTTCATGGAATATCTAAGGAAAAAGGCAAGAAGAATGAGAAGCATGATAAATTCAAGTCCAAAGGGAGATTCAAATCTCTTCGAAAGTCCAAAGTTATTTTCTAGAACTATGGTAAACTTGGACATGTTCGTAAGGACTGCAAAGAAGGAAAGAAGAAGAAAAAGAAGAAATTTGATTTTGATTCTAAGTCTGAGAAGGAAGATGGTGATGCATTTATTGCATATTTTTCAACTCTTGCAGGTAATGATGCATGGTTAATTGACTCAGGTGCATCTTTCCATATGACCTTTAATAGAGATTGATTTTATGAATATGAAGAATTTGATGGAGGTGAAGTGTACTTGGGTGATGATTCTTATTTAAACATTGTTGGCCATGGTAAAGTTAGAATCAAATGGTAGAATAAAAAGAATTAATGGTGTGTTTCATATCCCCGGTTTAGCATGAAATTTTTTATTTGTGAGCAAACTAATAAATGTAGGTGTGCAGGTAATATTTTTTGATGCAGGATGCAAGATGGTTAGAAGTGCTATGGTGATTGCTAGAGATGTTAGATATGACACATTGTCTAACCTTGATGCAATCACTATTGAGTAAAATAGTACTTTTGTGAAAATAAAGTATGTGGAAGAAGTCAGGGTTTCACCTTCAATAGATGGTCATGGATTTTGGGTACCCAAGGGTGCTCTTTCTTCTAAATCAAAGTTACCTATAAAGAAAACACTGTTATGGCACCAAAGACTTGGCCACATTGGAGAAAAGGGTCTAAGGACCTTGAAAAATAGAAACCTTGTTGAAGGTTTGTCTGATTGTCATCTTGAATTTGATTTCTATGAGCATTGCATTTATGGAACAAAACCGCATTCAATTTTACTCGATTTCTCATAAATCTTGTGGTGTATTGGATCTTATTCATTTTGATGTGTTTGGTCATGTAGATGTTCCTTCAATTGGAAAATCCACATATTATGTTTCATTTATTGATGATTATAGTAGAAGGACATGTGTATATTTTCTAAAGAGTAAATTTGAAGTTTTCAATCGATTTAAATAATTTAAAGTAATGGTTAAGTTGCATACTGGAAAGAACATAAAATGTTTGAGGACTAATAATGGCAGTGAATTTTTGTCTAATAATTTTGATAGATTTAGTAAAGATTATGGTATTCATAGACAAAATAAAACTCCATATTCTCCACAACAAAATGGAGTTGCAGAAAGAATGAACAAGACACTAATGGAGAAGGCTACGAGTATTTTGAGTGGTGTTGGTCTAGAACAAAGGTTTTGGGTTGAAGTTGTTGTCACTACTTGTTTCCTGATTAACAAGTCTCCTACATCATCTCTTGTTGATAAGATGCCTATAGAGGCATGGTTGGGTCACAAGCCTTCATTAAGACATCTTAGAGTTTTTGGTTGTGAGACATATGCACATGTGCCCAAAAAAAATTGAAAAAATTTGGAGAACAAGGCTATGAAATGTATCTTCATCAGATACAACTATGGTGCAAAAGGATAAAAGCTTTGGGATCCTATTGCACAAAAGTTAATACATAGTAGAAGTATTAATTTTAGTGAAATTAAGCCTTCTTTTGTTATATTGCAGCTAGAACAAAGTAAACAAGAAGATGTGATTCAATTTCTTTCTACACTTGAGAAAGTTGAATCGAGGCCCATGGATAGACAAGAAGTTGAGGAGAGTTCATCTAGCTCTGAATCTTTAGAAGAGGAGGAAGAACCTCCAACTCAACTTGTTTGTAGGTCTAAAAGGCATAGACAACCACCTAAAAGGTATTCACCCAATGATTGGAGATGTATTTTTTCTTTGAATACTAACATGGATGAACCCAAATCAGTAGAAGAGGCATTAGGTATGAATGATGCAAAATCTTGGAAGATTGTCATGGATGAAGAAATGGTAGCTTTGAAAAAGAATGATACATGGGAGCTTGTACCATTGCCTGAAGGATGAAAACCTATTGGTTGCAAATAGGTGTTCAAGAAAAATATTCGTTTAGATGGAGGTATTGAGAAGTACAAAGCAAGGTTGGTTGCAAAAGGTTACTCTCAAGATGAGGGTGTTGATTATTGTGAGATTTTTCTCTTGTTACAAAAATTAAATCCATTAGATTTTTGCTTTCTATTGTTGCTACTTATGATTTAGAGGTTGATAAAATTGGTGTAAAATTGTTTTCCTTCATGGTGACTTGGAGGAGGATATTTATATAACATAGTCATAGCACTACATGGTGAAAGGTAAAAGTAAGTTGGTTTGAAAATTGAAGAAATATTTGGATGGCCTTAAACAAAGTCTTATGATGTAGTACCAAAAATTTGATACATATGTGTTGAGTTTTATATTTGAGAGTTCTAAATTAGATCATTGTGTTTATTATAAAATTTATGCTGATCACTTCCTATTTATTGCATTATATGTTGATGATATGTTATTTATTAGAAGAGGGAAAGGTATGATTTCAAAACTGAAATCTCAACTTGCTGCTAAAATTGAAATGAAAGATCTTGGTGTAGCTAAACACATTCTTGGGATGGAAACTAAAAGAGATAGAGTGAACAAAAATTTATGGCTTGGCCAAAGTATGTCAATTCAATTTTACAGAGGTTGAGATGCAAGATTGTAGACCATTGTGTGTTCATGTTTTAGCTGGAATAAAGTTATCTATTTCAGATTGTCAAACATGCCCATCAAAGATGGAAGACATGAGTAGAGTGTCTTACCAGAGTGCAATTGGAAGTTTAATGTATGTTATGGTTTGTACAATACCAAACATTGCTCAAGTAGTGGTAATTCTTTCCAGATATATGTCTTTATATATTTGTGTGGTACCTCAGATTATTCTTTGTGCTATCATAGTAATATGACTGAAGATGAGATTTCCCTTGATATTCATGGTTATGTGGATTCAAACTAGGTGGGTGATGCTGATAATAGATGATCCACCAATGCTTATGTGTTTAAATTATTTGTTGGTGCAATTAGTCAGATGAGTAAGCGATAGGCTATAGTTGTTTTTTCCATTACTAAAGTTGAGTATCTGGCAACTACTCATACTTGCTAAGAAGCCATTTGGTTGAATAGGTTGTGTTTAGATATTGGAATAAAACAAGGTGCATTGATAATTTATTGCAACACCCAGAGTGTGATAGGTCTAGCCAAGAACTCAAAATTTCATGCCAAGACCAAGCACATTGATGTACAATATCATTTTGTTAGAGATATGGTCGAACATGGTAGGGTAAAGTTGGTTAAGGTAGAGACTTTGATGAATTTTGTTGATTATTTAACTAAACCTGTGAGCACAAAGAAGTTCAGATGGTGTTCAAATACTATGGGCCTTTTGGCCCCTATCAATTAAAAGATGATGTTTATACACCCTCTCGTTGCTTTTACAAGGTGTTCGACAAGTGGGAGATTTGTTGGGAAAATGTGTCTCAACCTTGCAATTACATAAGTTATTGTTGATACATAAGGTACTATTAGAGCAACGGGGGGCGCGCGGGATCCCCCCCTTGTGAGGGGTCTGGGGGGATCATCCCCTGGCTGGGAGTCCAAGTGTAGGACACCCTGGTGGGGGCTTGAGGGCAGCGCCCTCAAAAGCAAAATTTTATGTACACTGTATTATTGTAAATCTAGATCATTCATCATTATGTCTCATATTTGAAGGTCTATATTTTTTTGGCTTGACTTTCCCTAGAAGGCAACCCTATTTTATGAGGGTTTTGTATTACAACTATGAATTATGGTGTATTCTGAGATTTTGATAGTGGTTGTGTTGCCTCTAGATCTCTAGTTTGTGATACTCCTGTGAGAAGCTTGCTCTACAAGTATATTGTAATCTTTGTGATTTTTGAATAATATATTAGGTGAATTTTGGAGTGTGGCATTTTTATCTCGAAAGGGTTTTCCCCACATAAATCACTATGTTGCGGTATGCATGATATTTGTGTTTATTTATGTTTTAAGTTTTTGTAACTGTTAAAGATTTGTAAAATTTTTGTATTATCCTCCTCTCAAGATTAGTGATGAATTTGTTCGACTACCTTAGCTTCCTTACAAGGAGAAGGGTTACTAATGGATGTTGGTTGGGGATCAATGGTATGGATTGTGTTAATTGGTTGTTGATATTGAGGGTAGATAGATGGATGAATAGGGCTTATAGGTTGTTTCACTATGGTAGAGGACTCAAAACCTATGGGAAGCCTAGCTCCTTTTCGTACAATTTTTAAAAGGTCTTTGGTGGGATCTTTGGCCATGATTGCCGACATTAGATTTTGAAACTTAGGATCTCATGATGCTTTTTTAAGGTCTTCTTAATAACTTTGTTCTTCTTGATGTTCATTATAGTCCTTACCATCATCAAGGGGAAAGGTATATTTTGGTTTGTGCTTGGGTTGGGTTGTTGGGGATTGTTGGTATGAAGGGTTGACAGATGGCTGACTAGGGATTGTGGCTTGTTGGTATGAATATTTGACGGATGGGTCATGAAGCATGTGGTGTTCAACTTGCTTGTTGGTATGAATATTTGATGGATGGGTCATGAAGCATGTGGTGTTCAACTTGACTATGAAGAAGATCAAGGTAAAATGAAGACATTGTTGTGAGTTTGGTATTAGGTTTGAAATTGGGATGGTTTAGATGGATAAGTAGGTGAATACTGGTTGGAATATAAAACCTTAGCACAAGGTAAAGATAAGAAACCAAATTCCTTTTTGGTTTTTTAGTTTTTCAACTACAACAAAAAAAATAGATTTTTAAAATGTTTTTTTTGGGTTTTGTGATTTTTTTTTTATTTTTTTTTTGAAGTTTAATGATTTTTTTTTGGATTTTGTGTTTTATGATTTTTATGGCTTTTGAAGTTTTAAGAATGAAATGATTATGCAAAGGATTCAAAACAAGTATGATAGATAGTGAATGGGATATGATTATGGATTTTGAATGTTTGATGATAGTGAGAGTAAGTGATGTATGACTATGGGTTTAGATTTCAAACTTGAAAGACAATGGTTAATAATTTAACCAAAAGGGGTATCTAGATCTCCAAAAGACAATAGTGAAGAAGACAATAGACGGGGGCTAACTTTAAACTAGACTTATAAGTTTAAAGCCAACTATTGATGATGAGACAAAAGATAAGAGATCAAAACACCCTAAAGGATGACTAAGGTTGAACAAAAATCTAAAAAGGGTAAAATTGGTAGAGGATGATTGATGAATGATGATAGTGAGAGAAGTCAATAGACCAAAGTAACAACAAGGTGATTCTAAAATATCAAAAGGATTATTATCAAGACCAAGGTAGACAAAGTCAAACCCCGACTAGACCATTGAGATTAGGGTCAACTATGGATAAGACAAGACACAATATTTTAAGACTACTAAGGACAACCAAGTTCCAATGATGGTTGGTTGAATGATGTGCAATATATGGTATTTATGAGTGGTTAGGTGAATGATTGAATAAATTTATTACGTATGGATGAAATATTAACCAAATTTTATCCTATGGATGTAAGGATAACCAAATATTGACCTAAGGAGAAAACATCAACCAAAGATTAACCTAAGGAGGGAAGAATTGATTAAAATTTAATCTAAGAATGCAAGAATAACCAAATATTAACCTAGGGAAGAAGAATCAACCAAAGGTTAACCTAAGGAGGGAGACAACCCAAAAATTTAAACTAGGGATGCAATTAATATTTGAGATGCAAAGGTGGATGTGGAAAGATAAGCTAAGGAATCTTGATAGGTATTAGATCACTTAAGTTCAAAAACTGGATTTAAAGGATAGACCTTAACTTGTCTCAATATAGACTATGCTTGGCTTCCTAGGAAAGAAGTGTTTAAAGGTGTTATTTGTGGGGGGGGTTCAATTTTAAGATAAGATACATTCATAAAACACTTAGAAGACAAAGTGGTTGTTGACTCTAGGATGAAAAATCATTTGGCTTAAGGGACAAAGGCCCAATACCTTCATTGGTATATCACAAATAAAGACACTCATAAGACAAGATCACTTTCAAGAGTAGATAGCTAGAGGTCCAATGTCACAAGCCCAATATGGCAATAGACTCACCTTTCCTCTCTCCTTCGAAGGCTACAAATGCTAACCCAAATATTCCTATCTTGAATTAGGGGTGTATGTGGTGAGTAACTTCATGCATGATATTGTATGTTGCACCACACTAAGCTTATGAAGGCTTCTAGGATACTAAAAACATGAGGTGTCTAGTGTGGGTACTCCTTAAACACCAACACATGTACAAATGCGAGGTTGAAATCTCATCTCCTTGTGTCTAGAATCACTCGGGACCATAGAGGAACACCTAACATGTCATGATTGGATTGAGCTATAGCTTTCACTCTTGCCCCTTTATATAGCCCGCCAAAAAAATATGCTTGAGGTCAAACCTCGGGGTAATGAAATCCCTAGGTAGGCCTCCTACTATAAATAAAAAAGGAGACTAATGTGTATTTATTTTCACCCAAGATCACACAAGTGCACAAGGGGAGAGGATACACACACACTAATTTGAGGTGACACACAATATGCAAGCACACCAAACACAAAAAACAAAGTTATTTTTAATCCAACTACAGTAAATGTGATATGATATAAAAAATAAAGACTCAATGTTTCAAGATATATTCTCAAGTACAAAAAAACCTATAACAACCAATTAGTAGTTCAAAAGAAACCTTTGACAATGTCCTACAACAATTAGATTAGTAGTTTGAAAGAAAGACTTTGACAATCAAGTTGCAATCAAAGGATTAGGAGTTTATTCTTTGTCTTTGGCTTGTCAAAAAGACCTGTAAAAACTGATTAGTGAAAAGACATAATAAGATGATTCAAATAAGAAAAACAATCATACCATTAAAAATTCTTTTGAATATTTTATGAAATTTTTAAAAAGCAAGTTCATGTGTTCTTGCTTGAAGTTTGAAATTAAAACATTCAATTTAATAGATTGTACTTGATTTCTAATTTTTGATCTAAAGAAATGATTTAATCCATAGCATGTATATTAGAAGCAGCTTGCCAACTCCTACACAAACTTAAAAATCCAATGAGTGGTTTGAAAGTTACACCTATTTTACTACAGGTTAGTATTTTCAAAAAATTGTGAAAAAGAGAAGTAAGCACTCTCAACAAATGATTAAATATCTATGAATTAATTTTCTAACCAGAAAATGAAACCATATTCATTATTAAAAGAATCTAAACATGTGCAATAATAAAATTATAGTAAAAAAGTGTAGATTCATACAATGTATGGATTAACAAAGCAAGTGCCTGCAAATCACATTTTTTTAAGTTTAAAATGTTATTTTGCACCAAAATATGAGGTATAATATATGAAAATTCATCGCTCGACCCTTCTAGATGCAACCATGATGTTTTTTTTGTCTTCAAACAGCCCCTAAAAAATCTGATTTTCATAGCCTCTTGAAATTACCTACAACCTTCAAGACATAAAATACCAAAAACTTGCAAACAAGAAGGTTAGCCAAAAAGCTTCATACTTCATGTCGAGTTCACCAATTGTATGACTGGGAAAGTCAAGTTTGAAGCTTGAAAATTGCACAACTACTAAACTATTAATATCAAGCCAAAATTCCCAATCCAAGCAATAGAAAACAAATGAGCATAAAATATAAAATGAAAGCAACAAAACACAAATTATACCTCTTATTCCATGATTGAATCACTTCTATTTCCCTTCTCCTCTTTGCTTTGAATTTTTTTAAAGTGTTACTCTCAAATTTTGGGAGTGTACTATTGATTGGCTCAAGATGATAATGACAACAAAGATTCAAAGATGGTGGTTAGCCAAATGAAGATACAAAGATTGAATTTATAGGCAAAGTGGTGACAAAATGAATGGATGAAACCGAAGGAAGAATCAATGATTGAGATGAAATGAGACAAATTTCATGGGAAACTTGCTCATTCTCAAATTCAAAATTAGTGCCACATTATTGGAGAAGTGAGATGGGGTCGATATTTAAGGGTGGAAGAAAATCAACAAAATTAAAGGGAATTCGGAAGAGTTTGAATTTCGAAATTAATGGGAAATGGAAGAGTTTAAATTTTGAAAATCATGGAGATGTGTAAGAGTTGAATTTTTAAAAATTAAAAATAAATAAAAAATCATTTTTTTTAAAAACCATGCATAATTAATTAAATTTAAATAAGTTAATTAATTATAGACTGGACATTAGGTTAGTGAGATTAAATAAATAAAAGCATTTAACTAATCAAAGATGGTGTTAGGGATTAATTAATTAGGCGATAGTTATTTGATTAGATGGATAATGGAATGGAAGACATTATAATAATTAAATAATAAAATTTATTTAAATATGTGTGTAAGAAGAAGACAAAGATTATGTTTTAGAAGAAATTAGGGTTAGATGGGAAATTAGTCAAAAAATGGTGTCGCAGGCTCAAGATAATTTTAAGTGTCTATAACAGTGACATATTCAGTGTATCGCAAGTTGTAGGTGTCATCCAATATGTTGTTTTGCATAATCATTTTTTCGCACATGTCAACAGTCATACACAGGGTACATCGATGATTTAATTTAATAATATTTTTTTGAATCAATGTTTGAAATTTCTGACAATGGCTAGTTTTTTTAGTTGGCCCATGGTCTTTTGGAGCCAATGTAAGAGCCAGCGTGAGGCTATCTACCATAGCCAATGGGAGCGGTGCAAGAATCTTGCCGCCATGTTGTTTCCTACCCTCCATCACCTTGTTGCCCGCCTTGCAGTTAAGTTTTATTTTTTCGCTTGTGATTCAAAAGGTCACATTGGTGACTGAGCTCCAACCCCCAAGGGGCCAAATATTTTTCTTTAGGAGCCCAAATTGGGTAGTTTTCCTTATCAGGCCATATCTTACAAACCAAGAGTCAACTTTTTGCAAATGAGATATCGACAAAAAGTTGGTTTTATGTATTTCACAGTGGTGTAAGTCATTTTGCTAGATTTTGTTGTAGGTACATTTTATTTCCAACTATAGTGCCTTTTTTACCTTTTGAACCTTCCAACTCATAATTTTTTTCCATTTTATCTTATTTTCGTGATTCCAACGACAATTGAAAGGTATTCAAAAGCTCCATCATTTGGTTCATGCACTTTTTCCACATTCAGCCCCAAGTATTGTTTTTATTCAAATTTTGGCATATTTGCATTTCTGGTTGATTTCATTGACATACTGTCTCCTAGAGAATTTTTGTTTGTGTGGGGGCTTTATTTTTAGTTGTGCTTAAGATTTGAGAGTTATCACATTAGTTTGTTTTAGATATTTATCTATTTTTCTCTCTAGCTACTTACTTTCATAGTGGTTGAATCAGGGTTTGAGGTTCTAACTCCTTATAATTATCACATATTGAAGGTGTGAATGTAAATATTTATTTGGTCTAAGGTTTTGTGGTCTACCTTGGGTGATCATCAACCTGATTTTATCAGAGAATATGAAATATTTTCTCATAGGAGAAAATATGATGAGGCTATGGGCTTGATTTCTATGCATGTTCTTGATAGTTTGTTATTCCATATTGAGGAATGTACTGGTTCTTGGCAGGTATGGGATAAGTACAAGGACTTGTTTGGTTTAGTTAGTGATGTTTGAGCTATACAATTGGAGCTAGAATTGGCATCACTTTTAATAGATTTATTTCCTACCATTGAAGACTATTTGGTAAAATTTAAATTATTAAGGTCTCAATTGTCTGGTTGTGGTAAGGATAAAATTGATAAGAAATACATATTCTCAATTTTATCTAAGTTGAAAGGTTCATTTGCATACTTCTCTAGTTCCTTTTAGTATACAATTGATGGATTAGGTGATTCATTTATCATGCCTTCTTTTGAGACATTTTTTGATAGATTGACCAAGGAACAAGCTAAACTTAGTCAACATGATACACACTCTAAGCATTAGGCATTAATTGAATCATCACCTAAAGGTAAAGGAAAGAAAAATTCTAAACCTAAGGTAGACTGATGCAGGAACATCATCAATTTTGGTTTGCATTTTATTTTATGTTTGGTGTTTTTGTTTTGCTTGAAATTTTTGGTTGGTGATGAAATAAGGGGGACGTGTTTATGCAACATGAAAATCTCTTCCAATATTTCCTACATGAGCAAGTAGTTATATAATATTTTCAAATAAATTAAAGCCTTCATATAGTGAGCAAGATCCCCATGTAGATGGGAAAAAGATAGTTAAGAAAGGTAGTTAGAAACCCGCATAGGAGAAAAGGAAGAAATATAGTTATAGAATTCAGTTAAGCAAGAAAAAGACAAAATCAATTACAAATTCAGTTTTCAAAGGGGGGTAGTTAAAGTAGATTTCAACATGAAGGAGAGGTAGCTTGTTTTGACGTAAAAAGGAGAAGTTGGGATATTGGTGCAAGAGGGGGATTGTTGATTTTGGCATGGTAAATAGGTAGTAGGAATACAAATAAAAAAGACCATAGTTCAACGTGGGATTTTGGGAAAATAAAGGCATGAAAAAGGTAGACCATGGTGAGGCGTGGTGAAGCCATAGCAAGAAGATAAAAGAAACAAACAAACATATTTTAGCCAAGGAGGATTTGGGAAATAGTAGCATGGAATTGGTTTTTGCTTGCTCTCAAGTTTTCTTGTTGTTAATACACCATGGTTTCTATAATTCAAATAATTTGAACTTCCTTTACTTTGTATTGTTGTCCTTTAGTGTTTTGAAATTTGTCTTTTGGTTATTGCCATCCGATAATGTAGTGATGGTATAATATTTTGTCTATTAAATACCAATATCTTCATTATTGTGTCATTTGTGAAGGCTTAGATATTCCAACTTCATTGTGTGAAGCAAAGCTTAAATTTTTTTCTTAGTTATGCATTGATTTAACTGTATGTTTCTAGCATGAAGATTAAAACCAAACAAATTAAAGACAGTTTCAATTTTGGATTTTAATTAAAGCCATCAATTTTTGCTATCAGAGCCACGATTTATTGGGTAGGGTGAAGTTGGGAAAGATTCTACCAAGAAGAATCCCAAGAGGAGGTGTCAAAAGAGGCATGGATGAAGGAATTCTTGAAATGTTGTAGAATCTTGTGGCAAGAATAGAGGCCATGGAGCAGGCAAAAAAGAGAGGATTACTTATGGGAGATATAAACAACAATGAAGAAGAGGAGCAACAAGCCAGAGAAGAGGTAGTTGATGGAGAAGAAGAAGAATCTAATGGGGTTAAAGTGAGATTGTTGAGGGCAGTTATGGGGGTTGGAGCCAAGCCCAAGATAGAGGTTCCCACCTACTTAGGAAGCCTCAATGGAGAGAAAATCATTGATTCGATCAATGATATTCACAAGTATTTTGAATATGAATAAGTGATAGAGAGAAACAAGTCAAGTTTATATGCACAAGACTCAAAGGCCACACTGCCATGTGGTGAGACTATGTTCAATCATAAAGAAGAAAGAAGAACAAGTAAAAGATAAATTCTTGGGACATAATGGTTTCCAAGCTAAATCCGAGTTCCTTCTTGGAGACTACCAAACTAACCTATTCAAAATATTACAAAACCTCAAGCCGAAAGAGATGAATGTGAAAGAATATACAGAGGAGTTCTACAAGCTTGTGATTTGATCAAGGCATAGTGAAGAAGATATGGATAAGGTAGCTAGGTACCTCAATGGATTGAGATATAGTTTGCAAGATGAATTGAGTCTTTTGTCACTCAATACTCTTGAAGAAGTCTACCAATTTTCAATCCAAGTAGAGGAGAAGCTTATGAGAAATCAAAATCAGCAAGGAAAAGGTAGAGGAAGAGGAGCAAGAGGAAGAGGGAAACACTCTAATAGAGGACAACAACACCATAAGGGTGAAAAGGTAGGAAATTCTAGTGGACAAGCCAATCCAGAGAGAGGATGTTTCCAAACTAGAGGAGGGAGACCATTTGGTAGAGGTTATCAAGGAAGAGGAAGAGGCTTTACAATCAAGTGTTTAAGTGTAAAAAATTTGGTCACAAGAGTTGGGAGTGTTCAGAGTTACACAAGAAGGTCGCACAAGGCCTGAGAGGAGTAATTAGATTGTGAAAGTAGACCAAGAGAGTGTAGGATAACCTTCTCATATCTTAGAAGAACCCAAGATAGGAAAGTCATTATTGTTCAAGAGAGTATTGTTGAAGCTACCAAAGGAGATTCAAGAACCTATACAAAGAAAAGATATATTTAAGAACAATTGCAAGGCTAAAGGTAAGTGGTACAAACTTATTATTGATAGTAGTAGTATGAATAATCTTGTGTCAATTGAAATGGTGAACAAGCTAGGTCTTACTAGGATTAAACATCCTAATCCCAATCAAGTTTATTGGCTACAAAAGGGGCATCAGTTATTGGTAGATGAGTAGGCCTTTGTAGAGTTTCAGATAGGTAGCTATAAGGACATTGTTATGTGTAAAATTATAGCCATGGATTTTTTCCATGTGCTTTTGGGTAGGCCTTGGTAATTAGATAGGAGAGCCATACATGATGGAAGAAATAATACCTATATTTTTCAAAAGGATGGTAAAAAACATACATTGTTACCCTTGAGATGAGAAGAAGGGGATAATAAGAGCAACAGTAGTAGCAACGTTATATTGGTGAGTGGTAAATAATTTTTGTGTGATATGAAGAAGGAATAAGTAGAATATGCATTGGTACTTGTAGACACTTAATAATGTACTGAATGATATCATACACTTGAATCGGGTATACTAACACCGTTTCATCCTCAAACCCATCCTCTTTTCACTCAATTGATTAAATTGGCCTAGCTATTTAATTAATTATATTCTTGGCATCTACTAACCTAATTAATTTAATCAAGTTAATTCAACCCCTCTCATGCTAACATTTCATCCTATTAAATTAAATACACCAAAATATTTAATTTAAATCCCTAAGTCTTCTTATTTAATTAAATAACCCTAAGTTATTTAATTAAATATCATTCCACTTTCCCCTTTTTCATTAAAACACTTTATTTAATGAATATCATGACATTCCCTTAATTGCATAATCAGAACTTTGTTGAATTATCAGTTACTAATAAATCTAATTCCTCCCACTTGCAAGGGAATATTCCTCCTTTGCACATTCCTCTAAAAGGAATATTCCCATGGAATATTCCTTCCCCTTTTGCATAATTAAAATTTGTTTTACTTTGCTAAATATATATTCCCCTCACCCATGAGAATATTCCAAAGAATATTCTCTCTCCTCACTCATTTGAAGAAAATGAATATTCTCCTTTATAACAAACTTACAAAACTTCATGTGCAAGTTAACTTACAAGACTTCTTGTGCAAGTTAAAAGTGTGTTTGTTTGAAAGAATATGAGCCTTTGATTCTTTCCTTGATCCATGTGATCATTGATTCTCATCCATTGATGAGAATCCATGATCCATGTTTCATTCTTCCTTCCTTTTTTGACCATTGATTAACCTTTTAATCTCAACCCTTCATTTCTCATTTGTCCTCCTATAAATAGGTCACTATTTAGAGACAAAGGGATCCACCTTTTTCAAAGAAAACTCATGTTGTTGAAATCACTCACACTCACACTCAAATTTAACACTTTTTTAGTATCATTTTAGTTTAATTACTTGCATTAATTAGCTTAGCTTCCATTAATGGCTTCCATGGTAACTGTTACCAGATTTTCACCCATGGCTCAATCGAGTAGAGCCCATTGATAGAAAGAAGAAAAATGATACATTTGCTATTCCCCTTACATTGCATTCATGTATACAAATGAAATAACTTAAGATTACAAAAAATTTAAATCATTTCATTTATACAAATGCATGAAACATAAGAATATTTTGCAAATCTCTTCTAAAAAGTTATTTTATTGAATATAAATATTCATTTAACTCACACAAGTCGTGAGTTTAACTTATGCTTATTCAATGCAAATTGAAATAAACATATACATGAATAAGTAAATAAAGAAGTAAATGTGCATGTAGGGAGGGTAACCAATCATTGCCTAAGAATGATTGGTTATGTCATGTCTTCTTGTCCAACTGCCATCTGAGTTGTCTTGACCTTCCTAGCTCCGTGGTACTCCTGTTTCCTACAATAAGTCAAAGCAATGTGTTAGAGAAACGCTCTAAGAAATGAGAGCTTACATACCATACATGATCATTTACCTATGCATGTATAAATTGGTCCTAATCTGTATTAAAAAAACAATGATATCCTGAATATTCCTGAGAAAACATTGAAGCCATCGAAATAGCACATCAAAATACACTTTTTTTTAATATGTTTGCTTCATGTGCAGACACGGGTGTTATCAAGATGTTATTTTGATTTATTTCATGTTGGCAAGTGGAGTGAAATGTGGCTCCCATAATGGTTGAGCCCAGCTTGCCAAGCGATGTGAATCTATTTTGTAATGGTGAAGCTCATTTAAGCTTATTTGAAAGGGAAAAGGCAATCATGAAAGTCATTTACAAATATGTAAGGATGCAACATATTTTTAAATAAATGTGACATTAATGAATTGAGAGAGATGGGAAGTAATTTCAATCACCATTTACAGAGAAACAACATATTGGGCAAAGACATTAGGTTTCTTCCTTGCAGGATATCGATGTCAGTAACAAATATGAAAGGGGATCTTATATGCATGAAGAACAATAATACAAATGAAGACAGTTCCATGGTCACTAACATGTGAATATGTAAAAATATTTAAAATTATGTATGGATATACATCATACATCCTCTGTGTGTGTTCGAAAAACTTGTAGAAGCCATATTGAAGATAGCAAAAGCACAAAATGTTCTTAATGAAATCAAGAACCAAATGCCAAATCTTCTTATGTGTGTTAATGTCAAAAACCCGGAGCATAAATAAATATTCATGTTACAAACAACAAAGGATAGAGGATGAAGATTTGTCTTCAATTTCCAATTTAGGACAGTGCAATGACAAGCATGAATACATGAAAGGGGCAATATATGTGATAGTGTATAGTTACCTAGAGTAGTTTTCATAAAGAATGAAAAGATTCAAGGTTTATTATCAAGAGAGTCATTGCTAAGTTCAAGTTTAGAGGGGTGCTTATTAACATTGTTGCCAGGGCTTGTTTCCAAATTGCAGTCATGATGTAATCAAAACCCTGCTATCCACAAGGATAATTCAATACACAATTCATAGCGTCACAAAGCTCAGTTTCCAATTTAGGACAATGACAATCCTAAATTGGAAAATATCAATCATCTAGTGAATTATCTTATACCAAATGTTTGAGTTAAAAGATGCATGAAGAGGAGAGGATTTTGAATCAAATAAAATGCCTACAATGGATGCAATCATACAATAAAAATTTAGAGGTGAGAGGAAGGATGTTGCCTGTTGTTCAAGAATAGAGGTTGTACTTTCTTAAGATTCATGGTTTTTATAAAGTCTGCGGATTTAACTTTCTTCTTCATGCATTCATTTTTTTGTCGAATACTTTGTGAGATGGCAATGACTTTGTTGTTTCATAGGCGTAGTAAAAGGATGGAAATAAACCTTATGAAATATTACTCAAAGGTTATTAATATGTGACAGTTAGGGCAATACAGAGGCAGTTTTAGTTGACATTGTTGAGGTAACGTAACATTAGTAATCCATTGAAGCAAATGTAAAGAATGACACAAGATCATCACAAGTTCTCTATGTTCTTTAGGTCGTGTTGTCATTATATAGACTTCAAAAAAGCAGAGAAAGTGATACTATTAATAGAACAACAAGGTTATGATGACTATTTACAGTTTGTTGAGGATGACGGTGGATGCCACCCATAGTAATGAGTATAAGGTGGTGTATTGAGGTGCATTGAATAGTCACAATGGATGGGATAGTGACTTTTAGTATTGGTAGGTCAAGCTGAGTAAGTGCTCTTTAATATTAGAAAGGTAGTCCAAAACACAGAGGACAGTTGTTTCAAGTTTTTCACAGTGGTATGGTAATGCAAAAAAGGGAGGGGATACAAATTCATGATCTCAAACCCTTTGGAAAATGTGCCATCTTTATGAATTCTTCACAACATGTCAAGAGGATAGCAGGCCTTTAAAAAAACCATGAAAACAGTGGTGCCTACTCATGTAGAGGAAAGCGTACAATGCTTTTATTCACCTAGCTCTAAATCATAGGGAGGAATGACATAGTTATTGAAGAAGTTCTAACAACAATGATAGATGCCCCTGGCATTTCCTATTAGTCATGATGTACTAAAGAATATAATGTTTGGAAAGTAGTAAATTGTCTATTTGATCATCTGAGCACAAATATTCAAAGACAGGCAATGATAATCTAAAAATGGGTTACTAGTATGATGTAAGGATAATAATGGCTTATATCTTCTGATCAAGAAAATTGTCATTATATTCAAGAAAAATCATAAATTAAGCCTTCTGAGTACATAAATGCAGAAGAATTACAAGGGGCAAGTTTGAATGAGCTTGGAGAGATAACCCAAATGCCCTGTAGAACCACACCATGAAAGGAAAATTTACACAAAAGAATGAAGGGAAGAGGATATACATAGAACCATCTGGGTATTTCTACAGGCAGATGCAAAAAAAAGAGCTTTGATAAAAGTGACAAAGAGAGGAATCTTCAAATACCCAGAGAACAAAATGCATGATGGCGTCCATATTGGTGAACAACTTTTGCATTTTCCTTTAAATGGTAGTAGAAATACATAAGAGATGCATGGAATACATGGAGTAAGAGCACACAGCATAAAGAATATTCATCTTTTTGCAATCGACTCAATGTCGAGCTCTTTTCTACACAGAAAAGGAAATACAATGATTGAGATGCTTTCATAGACTTACCTCAAGCTTTACATAGTGTTCATTATCAAAATATGTGAAAAAACGCCTATGTAACTACAAAATTTCTCCATGGAAGCTCTGACAAAACCCTCGATGGCAGCTAGGCTTCTTCCAGAAGCTTCAAACACAAAATCAAATGAATTTGTTTCATTTTCCCCTTTTGATATTAGGGTTTTGAGCCCTAATGAATGCCGACAGAGAATGGCATTTTTTCCATTTATTTTAATAAATGTAAGATTACTAATACTTCCCATGGGCTTAGACTTTGTCTTATGCCTTATGTGCACTAAGTTAGGTTTGACTTGTATTTTCACTTTACTTGCATTTAGGGGTCGAAATATAATCTTTCTTTTTTTTTTCATTTGAGTTAAATGTAAATCACATTGACTTTAATGATGATATTGTAAATCATTAAGTCATGTGACTATTTCAATGCAAAGATAGGTGAGTACCTTTTATGCCCTTTATGAGTTTTTTTGAAGTCTTCATGACTTTGAGAACATCTATGGAGGTTTTAATCAGTTTGCAAACATTAGGAGGGTATTTAGGGAGTTTTTATTGCCCTTGTGAGAATTTTAAGGGTGGATTGAAATGTCATTATGTTGAATATAGTCAATTTGACTTTTTCCCCCTTTTTGGAGCTTATTTGGAGGGAATTTGGTTGCTTGAAAATAGGCTTTATGGAGGCATACAAGTTCATGATGCTTCTAGATCCTATTTTGGTGCAACTATTTGGAGATTTGGTACATATTGCTTTGGTAACTCATTTTGTAATCAGTTCTTGATTGGCATTTCTGCACTTAGTGACTTTTGGGTCCTTTGGCAGATTTTTGCAAATTTTTGTAACTCATTTGGACATGGAATACAGTATAGACCTTGGGCATCATTGAATGGAGTATTTTTGTCTTCTTGTTACTGCAATATTGTGTATTTTCACATGATTGATTAAGTTATTATGAGATAGTATTTGTTTCCCTTAATTTTGTCTCATGGCTTTAGTACCTTTCTACAAAGAAGTGTCATGTTTGCAGGTTATAATCTATGAGAAGATTGCAAGTTACTTTTAGCTGTGAAGTCTTTTCCTCCTAAGAGCTCAAGCAATAAGGCCTTTTTATAAAACACTTATGCAAGGCACACAGAAATAGGTTGTGCAAGTTGTTTTTCCAATCATTGTGTACAAGTGTATGAAATCTGAGTTTTCCAAGTCTAAGTCATATTTTGGTGTATCACCTTAGGAGGTAGTTATCATTTTATGCAATATTTCTCCCTTTTCCCCTCAAAATTCAGTAAAGTAGGTGATAACCAACTAGGAAGTAGACCTTCTCTGGAGGTTCTTTTCCAGATCTAGGTGACCGATAGCCTGAAAAACATCCCATGTTCTCTCTGAAAAATCTAAGTGTTGCATCTTAACATGTTTTATCTTGCATCTTAGCTAGGGTGCAATTTTAGTTGATAATAGTAACATAGATTCATTCATGTAGCTTATTTGGTAATTAGGGTTTCAATATTTTTAGCTTAAAATCCATTTAGATTAGCTTTGCACTCACACATCTTGATCATCATAGCATAAATCATATTAAAATAGCTTGCATCATGTTAGTTTAGCATTTAAATCATCTTTCATCACATCTCACAATGGTTTCATTAGTTTTCTTCAATAAAATTGATTGAAACAAGCTCATTATCCAAGGGATTGGGAAAGGGTCATCATTCCACATCAACACGACACCACTCCCCTAATAAGTTTCAATGGATTAAAATGGGTATCTTTAAAGCTTTCGTAGTTGAATATGTTAAGTTTTAATGGATGCTTAGTTTAGTTTTCATTTGAATGGTGTCTATTGGGATTGACATTTAGTGGCATGAATATACTTTGTATCCTCATGGATCAAGTGTAGTCAACCTATACTAATCCATCGGTCACATTTTTGTGCTATAAGGATGGTAAGACTATTTGTTTTGATGAATTCCTCTTAATTTTTTGTGAGTTACAAATTTTTGGGGAAGAGCGATGCTTTTGGAAGCTACAGTGACACTATTATTCACCAGAGCAATGCTTTTGCAAAGGCGTCACAATAATTGAAAAAAGTGTTGCAATAATTACAAAGGCATTGCATAATTGAAAAAAGTGTCAGTATAATTACAAAAGGTGTCATAATTTGCAAAGGCATAACTATATTTATATAGTGACGCTATTGATTTTTTGCTTTTATAGTCTATCTTAAATGGTCATATGGAGGTCTTTTTCAAAGATTTTTTTTTTAATGGGGTGGAGTTTCATGCTCTACAAAATGGTATAAGTGTTTTTTAATTCTGGTAGAGTTAAATTTTCCATTTTTGCACCTAAAGTCAAATTACATTACAACTTGGTCTAGGTTGTAGGGTTTTAATGCTTAATCATTTATCTAACCCTAACATATTCTTGTTTTCTTGATATTATCTAACATTTGGAACATGGATTGTAGGTTTGAATAGGAGCATGGAGCATTTAATTGAAGAAAAAGGCATTTAAAGTTATATTGTAACAAGTTTTTTTACACTTATGGGGCAATTATAACCCATTTTATGATGCTTTATTTCACATTTTAGAACCAAACTAGATTTCTTTTTGGGCTTTAAAATGAACGTTCAAATTGGTTAAAACTAAGCCCTCACATCACTATGTTTGTTGGATTAAAATTGAACAATACAACTTCCATACTCAATTTGGTGCTTAAAATGAACTTACCTTTGCTTTGAGGGTTAAAATTAATAATTTTTTGTTATGTCTTGTGGTTTGCATTTTCATTATTGAATGTGTATGCTTTCCTCTCACACCGCTCGGCGATCTTGAGAATCAAAATAATTTCTTTGAAATTTTGTATAACCACTCACATATTTCGATTTGGATTTAAAATGAACCCCATGCTAGTGTGAGGAAAAGGAATTGTGTATACTCTCTCCTTGTGCTTTGTGTGATATGATAGATAAAAAAAAGTGTACTTCCTTGCTTTTGTATATCTTTAGAGGGACTACCACCTTGCTTCGAAAGGTAGGAATGACCCAAGCGGTAACGAGCTAAAGCCAAGCTCTTTTGAACCGCTATATAAAAATATGTTTGTGACGAAAGTCATAAGCAACAGGTGTGGATGTGTCATACCAAAAAGTGCCACCCCTAATATCCATGTGACATGTCAAAATCCTTTCTTAGGAAGGGACTGGGAGGCCTCTTGATTCAAATAATCCTGAGCTAATCTTGTCATGTGTATGACCACCTTGAACGAAAGTCCTTACTAAGAACCAATTGTTTAAGAAGCCAAAAAACCTTTATGGTTGTTGGTGCAGGAACAGTCATTCCAAAGTTGCCCCACATTTTACTATTCATTGTAGAAACAAAAAAATCCTTCAGATCTATAGATATTAAGGATTTGAGATTTTGAGTACCCAAAAAGTGTGTGCCATGTAAGGGGGAGCCAGTGTCACCAAACCTCTAACTATTCACATTGTCTTAGTGTTCGAAGAAATCCAAGTGGGGATTCAACAAGTAGTATCTTATGAACCTAGGGTGGTAAATTCTTGTGTCGGTTTAATACTTTGCTTGGTTCCAAAACATTGTAAACAAACATTAACAATCTTTCTCAAAAATTTAAACCCTTTGGTCTAAGTATGGATACCCTTTGACAAAACCTTGATATTGAGGCTTGTCCTAAGGATTTATTCGTAGAGACTTCTAAATATTTTGGTTTACATCTCAATCCATATTTCCCAATGTTAACCTAGGTAACTATGCCCTTGAATTCATCCTTTTCACAAAATGGACCTTGTGAAATTGATGATGTTTTTGACATAGACATTTAGTTTGAAACTTAATCAAGACAAGTGTTTGTGGTAGAAAGAAACTCATTTAAGAAAGATAAATTGACAAATTGAATCCTACATGACCATTCGGCATTTGATTTCTCCAGTGAAACAACCAAACCTTACACCCATTATCATACAAGGAAAATATTGCAAAACATTGAATCCAAATTCTATTGTCAAGATTATTGGGTCCTATTTCCAAAATTATTTGAGTTCTATTTACCAAAATCGTTGATTCCTTAGGATTTGATCACTTTAGAGGTATTGCATGTTTCTCACTACCTTGGTCTTGGAAAACAAAGGTTAATTATAGGTCAACATTGGTTCAAACATTTCATTCATCCTTCATCATATTTCATCCTTCACTTCACCAAACTTTATAAACTTTTGAACACACCAACACTTTGGACTCAGACATCAATCAACCCAAACCCTGAATTATCTACTTTGTATGTGAAATGAATCCTTTTTCATGCATTTGGTTAAGTTAGTTATCCTTTGTGGACTAGTTTATCTTGAAGGTCACAAGTCTACCTTAAAGATTCACAAGTTCATTAACATCCTTTATCCAAATATCAAATAACCAAACCTATAGTCAAAGGTGTTGTCCCAAAACATTTGCAAAGACCACTTCCCACACCATTCACCTTTTTCATCTCCCATTATCACCATTTCTCCAAAATGACTTAGAATGTCCCTTCTACCTGAATTTGAGTCAACTAGAGAGTTCAAACATTATAAATCTCAACACAACTCCCCCATAGGTGACTCATAATTCATGGTAACCACAAGATCACAAGACAAGAGAATCATGGAGAAAACCAAAGTCTCATCTACCATCGGTGATACCAACCCTCAAGAAATTTATCTATGATATCATTCTACCCCTGCACAACAAATCCAAGATCCGATAGGACCATATGAGGTAGAAGATGTCACAAACAACCCACTTCAACTTACTAAAGATGGGCTCCTTGAGTATGAATAAAATCATCCAAATTTTCTTGCGCAAAATTTGATACTAGGTTTAACCCAATCTACGATTCGACCAACTCCATCCCTTGTGCCAATTCAACTCGTAACATCTAGTATTGCAACTAGGCTAGGAACCAACATTGGTCTCACTTCATGTCTAGGAACAAACATAATTATGAGTATTCACAACATGACCATTCCATTAACCGCCAACCTTCCCCAAAACACAAGTTGGACACTGACATTTGGCAAAACACTTACATTCCATGATGCCACAATGACCTCGACATTTTGAGCATAACCATCTTGATCCATCACCACATATACCCCAAGTATGCGTAATGTTACACAAGGTAATGTGAACCAAGTGGCTCAAGTAGGAAAATAAGGGCAAGTTAACACTCTCACACAAAGTCAACCCTTAACAAGTGGTTCCAATAACCCCATCGACACATCGAAACAAGTGGCTACCCAAATTACTCAAGTCAATCCACCATCCACATCAACCCCATCTATCATCAATCCAAATCAAAGCAACACCATGGTTACAAATCCCATAAACCAAGGTAATACCTTGATCCCACCTCAAACACAAGGGAATCCCTAACACATCGGTCAAGGGAACCCTTTCAATCAGTCAAAAGGTCTAAATGTGCCATTACCACCACAATACCAAATGGAACCATCATCATATTTTCCCTTGGTCCCTCACATCATGTAAAATCAAATGGGACCTCAAACTTACATTCCTCCATCCCAATCCACCATTTTACAAGGAATGTTAAACCAAGGTCACCCCCAACCTCTCATCATCAACCCACAACCTACTCAAAACATCAACACCCAAAACCCATCACAGATGTCCCAACAACCAATTGATCCTACATTACAAGCACATTCCTTAGCTTTACAACAAGCACAATAGGCTTATCAATAAACCGTCTAACAACAACAACACCAAGCAACCCTAGCAGCACAACAAGAACAATAACAACAAATAGCCTTACCAACACAAAAACAAAATTAATCCCATCAAGTAGCATATCAAAAATATCAAGCCAATCAATCAACCTTAGCAGCACAACAACAACATCAAGCCAATCAAGCTACCTTAGCAGCACATCAACAACATCCAGCCCATCAAGCAACCTTATCAGCACAACATCAACAACAAGCCCTCATGGCCCAACAACAACAACAATAACAAGGTTCCTACTATAACCCTCAATAGAACATCATGAATACAAACACATTAGGAACATATATGCATCCACTATCATCACCTTCGCAATATCCTACACCACCAAATACACCATACAACACCTCATCATACCAAGATCCCATCGCACAATATGCAACATATGTTCTTCCACCTAATCCTCAAGATGACATAGCATCACAACTTAAGGCGATGACACAAGAAATGCAGGATATCCGAATGGAAAAAATGAAGAAACCCCATACGCAAAACTTATGCCCATATCCATTCAATCAAAACATTGCAATAGTACCATTCCCTCCCAGTTTTGAAATCCCCAAATTTGATAAATATAAAGGGAGAGGAAGTCTTGTCGACCATGTCAGAGAATTTAATGTCATGTGTATGGAGGTTGCCTACAATGAGTCCTATTTGATGCACCTCTTCCCACGAAGTTTAACAGGTCCTGTCATGGATTGGTTTTCCCAATTGCCTCCAGGTATCAAAACCTTCCAAGAAATAATTGATAGATTGATAGATCACTTCTCCTTCAACCTTGACATGGATGTGAGCTTAGAAGAGTTATACACAATCATGTAGAACAAGGGAGAATCCTTCACTAATTTCCTACAAAGGTGGAGGCAAAAAGCTAGTAAGAGTAAGGGGACCATTCCCGATGAACAACAAGTGGGGATTATCATAGAAAATGTTGATATAGATCTATCCTTCCACTTAAAAATGCAATGTATCACCACTTATGATGAGCTTGTCCCTAGGTCCCTCAACATCAAGTGAGCTCTAAACTCACAAAGAAATACACAAGTGTATAGAGACAATCACCCATCCACTAGCTCTAATGACAAGCCCCATTTTTGGTCCAAGAACATCAATGTTACTAGTGATGGCGTTGTTGATGCAAAGGCGATCTTAACTAATCCTAGGAAAATAAATACCCAACCCATGAACACACAACCACTAAACAATCAACCAACGATCAATGCTACAAACACTCAACATGGACCACAAAGAATAAATAGTGCTCCTAAATGCCAATTCACTCCCTTAGGGGAACCTATGGAGGATGTGTTGAAGCAGTTGATACAATTTAACCTTATCACAGATTTCTTGGCCTATCAAGATCCACAAGTCAAACCTCATAGCTATAGAAATGATCATTTTTATGAATTTCATCGATACAAGGGTCATGACACACAAAAATCTAATAGAAGATCTTATTTAACAAGGAGACATTTATGTTTCACAATGATTAATGCTACAAACACTCAACATAGACCACAAAGAAAAAATAGTGCTCCTAAACGCCAATTCACTCCCTTAGGGGAACCTATGGAGGATATTTTGAAGTAGTTGATACATTATAACCTTATCACAAATTTCTCAAACTATCAAGAGCCACAAGTCAAACCTCATAGCTATAGAGATGATATTTTTTGTGAATTTCATCGATACAAGGCTCATAACACACAAAATTGTTTGACTCAAACATCTAATAGAATAACTTATTGAACAAGGAGACATTTATGTTGATAAAAAATCTAGAAATAAAAATATGAAAATTTACACAAACCCTATGCCTAATTATACAAAAGAAAAATATTTAGGAAAGACTTCAACCTCAAAAAATGTAAACCATAAACGTGATACCACGGTGGGACATATTTATTCATCACAACATGATGAATCAAACACACATCAAGATACTACTTTAAAACAAATTTCAAACCCATCAATAGTGTTTAGCAATATTCTATACCGTAATGACATCAAGTGGATATCAGATTGTGATATCACTCCCACATATGACTCAATGATTGGGCATGTTCAAGAAGTTCCAAACAAGCTAGAAATATCTCTTGTTATACCCATACCCAAAAATTGTTGTGAAGAATCTTTTATTGATAATATATCATCCACCCAAGGATCATGTCAAGAGGAGGCTCTCCAGGATAACAAAAGTTACTCAAAATCGAGTCAAGATCAAGAACCCCTATCCCTAGACTTTCAACAAGAGCTGAGGGACATATTCCAAACCATTTTAAACTCCGATGATGTCCCCGATATCACTCCTAAGATGTTTCTTTTTGATGGACACATAGACGTTCTTCATCCAAAACAAGAGTCTCCCACTCTTGATATTTCTACCCAAAAGCAAGCAATAGTCGAGATTCTTGATTCCTACAATGATTATGCATAATCGACATCTTTTGAGTCAGTGTCAACATATTTTGAAGAAGTATCAACAAATAACAATGACATAGAATCAAAGCAAACAATTCATATTCCTAAACAATAGGAACCCATAGCAATATCTTGTGTACATGATAAGTCATATTCAGTGGCTATGGATTAGAGGATACATTATCAGGGAAAGGGATTAGGTATTGATAATACCTTCACAATGTTAGGGGAAATCTTGTCTACAAGAAACATCAACATATGGGGCATGAAAATCCTTATGATGAAAATACAGTCAACACTACAACTAATTGTATCATGAGTTGGAATTCACCCATCATCTCATACGTAAATCGAGACCAATGTAAAAATAAATATTCCTATCAAAGCAAGGAGAAGATCATCAAAGAAAATGAAGCAGTAAAGCAAAAAGGACAAAGCAAATACAAATGGATGCCAAAGAAAAATAATGAAAATCATCCCCCCAAAACTCCATTAGTCAGAGAAACTATGGGGAAAAATCAAAAAGGAAAATGTATCCATCAAAAGAGTCCTCAAATACAAAATCAGGCTTCTCAAGCAAGGAACAAATTATATCCAGTGGTTGGTCCTAATTCCATGAAAACCTTCGTTCCCACCCATCATTTCTCATCTTCCCAAGTTTTTAGAGTCAAAGGTTCTAAACCATCGATCAATCCATCTCATATTCCTTCATGCATAACACCATCCACTCCATTCATGATACCCAAGTTTTGTATTGATCGTGTGTTGGCAACCACCCTTCATCATAAGGATTCTGAAGGCACTCTATCGTGAGGTGCATACATAGACAAGGTTAATTATGATATCCACAAGGCAAATCAAATTTCTTCAAGGTTGCACCCAAGTGCTCATGTCTTAGCAAAGCAACATCTTCAAGCAGGATATTTTTGGCATGTTATGACAGTGGCCTCTACATCAGTACCACTAGATGGTTCAACAGGAGGGTAAAACTTCCAAAAAATTTTAAATTTTTTTTTAAAAAAATAGTGAAAATAAAAATCATCCTCTAGTGAAAACCACTACGGTGGCGCCTTGGGCAAGTACTATGATGAAAATCTGGCAAATAGGCATCATGATTAGAATCAAGCATCTATATGATCCTTCTCAAACATAAGAATCTCATCCTTGTCATGATAAATCTAATGTTCCCTCCATCCATCCAATCCAGATTCATCCAGATATTCTTGTTTATCTTGATCTTGACAATGATTCGGTGTATACTTCAACTTTACTCATGGAAAATTTTTGACAGGCTCTTTACCATTTTATCATGTGAAGTCCCATAGCCCATATCTAGCATGATAAAACTTTGTCAAACTCTTCGCATATACATTACCTATCTTGGTTATCCATTACATTATGAAGAATTGCTAGACACTAGGGGTAGGTTATTGCACTCTTATTTTCAAATAACTCTTGATCCATGTCTTTTATCTCACAACGTGACATCGACATCATGATCTACATATTATTTACCTTAAAATCTCATCAAAATCCCCAAAAACATTCATAAAACCTCATCAAAATCCAAAAGCACTTGCAAAATCAAAAAATCAAAAAACATTCAAAAATTATAAAGTCAACATCTAAAACATCCAAAACACATCCAAAAATAGAACCTTGTCGAACTACTAGTCTTTGAGATTGAACATAGGCAAGGCCATCATTGATGTGCCCCTGAGACACCTTAGGTCAATCTTTAGGAGTTTGTCATAATAAGTTGACAACCCATCAACTATTCATTTCTAATTATCAATAAGTCAAGTCAATCAAACTATGTGGTCTCTACATGTATAACGTTGGCAAGGCTAATCTTTGATCAGCCCCCGAGGCCCCTAGGATAGATCTTTTAGGTTAGGTTCTTGGTCGAAACTTAGAAAACCCCTAAACATTCAAAAAACTCTTGAAAATACCTAAACATTTAAATATTGAAAACACAAAAACATTTGAAAACTTAGAAAACTCCAAAAACATTTGAAAATTGAAAAACACAAAACATTTGAAAACATTTAAAAGACCTAAACAACATCAAATATCTTCAAGAAAACCCTAAACAACCTCAAATAATCAAAAATCAAAACATTCACATAAACTTTCAAAAAGACCAAAAACAACCTCAAAACATTTTCAAAATACCAAAAACATTGAAATATTCCATAAAATCGAAAACCATCCATCCCATTTTGTTTTCACCTGCAATAAACTTCCATCCATAATAAATCGATCATCACCTTCAACCTTTGGCGAAACAAATAGAAAACAAGTATAGCAAGTCATAAAGTGAGAACCTACGCATCAAAGTCTAAAGTCTAGATCATAGGTAAATGTGTCAGTGGAGTTTGTATCAATGACTTATCACATACCTCATCCTAATCAAAACATCTAATCAACATTCCCTAGGATGCATCCCTCCTGCGATGGACATTAGTATCAAAAAATCACCTAAGCTAAAATAAACTGGCAAGAGATATAAATAACACTGACTGTTTTTCTTTGATCTTTTCTTATGATTTATGTTAATGACCCATTTTGAGGACCTCTCGATGATGTCTATAAAAATTATTTAGAGAGAAAGGAATGGGGCATCGATCATTATCTTTCATTTGTTGTGCTTGTGGGTATTCTTGTAAAATAATCTTGGTGCATACTTGCTTACTTGTGTTTAGGGAGGTTGTTTGGAGTAGATTGTTGACTATTGCGTATGCGTTGGTCTGATATATTCTAAGCTTCTAGACTACATTCTGACGAGTTTTCGTATGTCAAAGTGTGAACAAGAACTATCCTATCTATTTGTAGAGTCAAAGTCCATTACACTAGATACAACGTCGTTCTGGTTTTAAATACCTTGATGCATCTATGTGTTATATCAAAAATAAGGAACGACAGAAAATCCCAATCCCAAGATATGAACAAATCATCATGCATCTCTCATCACCATCTCTAATAAAGTCTTTGTGGATCATAGAATTATTGGACATTTGAATCAAAATCAATGGTCAAATCCTTCATCTTAATTATTTTATCTTCTTTCCACACTAACCTGATATTATGATAGTCAACAAAAACATAGTCAAATGCATCCATCTTGCATCCAGAAAACATTAGCATACATCTGTTTCACATTATCACAACACATGATAATAAAAGAAAAGATAATCCATTGCATTATCATTTAAGTTGTGATGAATAATATATATTTATTATTCTAAGCATTGTAAATTGTTGCATTGTCATAGCATAAACATACATCACACTATCATGAACATCTACATTATCCATACGTCCATATGGATACATCATCACATCATAAACTTGCATAAAAAAGTGCACAAAAATAAATGCATCCATTCATACATCTTGCATAATGCATCTATATCATTTGCATAAGCATAATATCTACATATCATAGCAATTGTCCCATAACATGTCATGAAAAGATATTGAAAAAGAAGTGCATCCATACATAAGTATATCGCATCATATTGGCATCATCTACATCCATACATTCATGAGCATGAAATAAAGAGAGAATTGCATATCAAATTTGTATATATATATATATGACTATCATGGTACAATATCTAAATCAATGTATGTATATCTATCAAAATTACAATATCCATGAGGCTATAAAAAATGAGCCCATGAATGTATATCTGAATAAATAATCGAGCGAGTAATCAAAAATAGTGTATGTACGTCAGCTAGCCCTGATGGTTGCTCGACTCCCCAACATGTCTATCTAATGGTTGATCCTCAGCATGGGGGTGTCCTCCACTCCTTTGTGAAAAATCTAGATGCCTCATTACCTGAGGGACATCTCAATGATAATGCATATGATAATAGGCAGCCTCGGTCACTACCTCTCTGTATAATCAAGTGGAAACTATTTGTTCCTATGATGCATTTGTCATGGCCTCTAACTACTGTCACCACCCGACCTCTTGTGTCAACTACATGTCTGAGGTTTGTTTGAGTTGATGCTCCTAATTCCTCTCTATTGTGAGTGCCTAAACCTACTGCCGAGCCTGATCTCGCTCGACTGTCACAACTTGCAACTACTACTACAACTGTTGAATCTATACATCACAAGGATCTGACCTCGACAATGGTGGTTGTACTGGTTGTTATTGTATGGGTGGTTGTTGCAGAGGTGCACCCAAGATTTTTCCATCCTACTGCTAGCCATCCTGTCCTCTTCCCCAACCATCTGGTCCTCTTGCTTGCCCATCCTATGGCTAGCCTCAACCTTTGCCTACTCCCCTCCCTCTCAGCCTCCCTCATGGAGGTATACCTGTTGGATCTATCAATCTAGGATGGGGTATGAACCATGCATCATATGTAGGTGTTGTTTATGCATCTACCTATCCCTGATCATAAGACCATTACCTCACAACCAACTATCTGAAGCCCTTGACAACCTCATTGGTTGGGATCATATGTCCCCAAATGACCTCTCGTGTCGATCTAGCAAAAATGGTTGTATATTTATTGTCGAGCTTGTCCTGCCTCTCATGAAATTGTTTGGAAACTTTATCAAGAAGGTATATCTCAATCATGGTATGCTCTCGACCCTACATATATCGAGTCTGTCGAGCAAAGAATAATTTTTGTACATCATCATACCATGTCAGTATCTAAAGCAATGGCCGCCATCTAAACACTATTATCTCATCAATCACTTTATGCTAGTACGGGATACCGAGCTACTTTGTGTGCTAAAGAGTGATGGCACCTTTGTACCTCCAAAAAAATGGATCATTTGGCTCCACATATGCCATATGAACAATAGGTCAGAGCACAGAAATGTGCTCCCATGCCCATATGTGTAGAAGAGTGACTCATGTACCAATATCTTTTCCATCATAGTACATGAAGTCATGCATATCATAGTAAAGGGAGGTTGACATCACTGGCCCCCATGCATATTATGTCCTCTAAAAAAGCATCAAGTGCCATGTCAGCCCCCATCCTAGACTGAATCCCCTGCTCCAGCAATCTGGGGCAACCAACCCCGAAATCATTGCTGCAATGATCAATTTGAAGGTCGACGCCCAACCTTTGAACATCTCAAGGTCAATCTAGGAGTTGACTAGGAAAATGGACTCTTGGTCAAGGACCTCGTAATAGGCATCATATCCTACGTCAATGTCATAAATCACATGCTTAGCACATATCAACAATCGCAAAATCTGCCATACATCCTCCAGTGTCACTATTGCCTTGTCGATGGGTAAATGGAATGATGAGATCTTGCTATGTCATTACTTTCATAACGTTGTAATCATCACCAAATAGGTTCATACAATGGGCATGTATGCAACGTACCACAATTTGATCTCCCCAAGGTGCTCTTGTCGAAGCTCAAATAAATCTGTATAAGTGTGAATTTGCACCCCTAATGCAAATTCCCTTTTACCCCCTTACACTTTAGAAAACCTAAGGAGAAGGCTTAATTCCACTTAAGCCCATTGTCCACATCACACCTGGTGCCTATTTTGTGTGTCGATGGAGGCATTTTTGCAGTGCACTTACGTCCCTAGCAGATTCCTATGGTTGGAGTCTGCGGAGACGTTATAATTGGAAGTCGAAGTGTAATGCTCCTCTTTGGTTGGCTGACCCGAATATGGTCATTTTCATCTCTTTTCTTGATAATCTTCACTCTTTCATCCATAGCTCTCTTTAGCATAAGTTTGGATAGGATTTTACAAGATATTGGATTCACTCTCTCCATTTCCATTCATCCATTCAATCTTTGTAGCAGAATCTTACAGTCCATTGCAACAATCTACCACACCATCACTCTGACAGTGCGAGCACAAGACAAATGCCATTGCAACAGAGGCTTGATTTCCTCTCATTTTCTCCTCCACAATCCTTGAGTGCTTTGGATGAAGGTGGTAAGCTCCTCTCATCTCCTCTATCATCTTTGGTTGAGTAAGCACATACTGTATCATAGTGTCTTTGTGTACTTAGCTTGTATTTCTTTCCTTTATCTTTATTCCTATCGTTGCAAACTTGGCTGTCTGTGGAGGTGGAAACACCAAAATATGGGTCTGACTAGGGCAGGCCCCTAAACAGCCCCAACATTTCCCCCTTTTTCTGTGTGCAAGTGGAGAGATATCAAAGCAAGCTGGCGGGAGGATTTTTCTACAAAATTGTCTTCATCACCCTTGCAGTAATATATTTCTTTTATTACGTTCATAATCATGTTTCTTTCTTCTTAATCTCATTTTGTTGTTCAAGAAACCTCTAAACTAGGCTAGCAATCCTTTCTTGAGGATAAAACCTCATCTCTTTGGTTTTTTGGTCGTACGGATGCCAACGTGCCGCACTGTCATCCCAAAACCGCGCTTTTGTCCTCTGACATAGAGCTACCTGAGACGCAAAATTGACTCTGGAAAGTGACTAGTCTAGTCTCCCTTTTCAACTCCTGGGTTTGTAGAGTGATTGAAGGATTTCATAATCCTCATCATTCTCATCCCTTTTATCCTAACCATCCTTAAACTAAGGTAAGTTAGGGCAACCGTTATGCTCTCGGCCTTTTGTTACCTGGGGCCTTGCAGTGGTTGGTTCCCCTCTCTTACAAAATCATCAAGTTTGGACAACATAGTCGGCTGGTGCTCATGGGACATCAAACCCTGGATAATCTCTTGCACCCATGAAGTGCACGATGTCAAAATTCGCAAAACAAAATGGCTAATTTTGGAGGTTTTATCCCCAAAAATGATAAAAGTGTCACTATTTACACAAGTGTCACCATAACTTGAATTCCAAACAACCACACTAGAGGCATTCAAATTGTAAATCACAAAGTGTGTCGCTCATCACACCTGCATCACCATTTGAAATTTGGAAACCCTAAATCTAAATTCCAAATTGGTTAGGTGTGTCGCTATTTACACTTGCACCGTGATTCAAAATCTGGAAATCCTAATTTCAAATCATTAAGTACGTTGCTCATCACAATAGCATCACCAAAAATGAAAATAGTGTCGTCAATTCTCAAAATAGCGTCACTATATAGCAACGCCACCCAAACCCAAATTTCAAATTACAATAAATGCACTAAAAAGTCAAAATGCAAGGAAAATTTCAAATCACATACCAGTGGTCCTGCGCTTGGAAGCCTCTGGCACTCTCAAACCTAGTCGAAAATGTGTCATGGAAGCATTGGTCATGCCATTTCGTTAAGAGGTCAAAGCTCAAATTACACAAATTCTCAAAGGTGTGAATGCACAAATCAATTGAAAGTGACCCTTCATCACTTATTTAAGCCTAAAAATTAGGGTTTTTTGCCCTAATTTCATCATGCAACTAGGGTTTTTCACCAATCTTGCCAAACATAGGCTTATTTTACACTATTTTTTGTGTTTTTTGGCATGCTTTTTACATCCTGGAGCCTTTTTGGACCCTTGAGGCGACATTTAACCTTTATCGAGAAATCAACCCAAAATTCAAAATTTCCATGCAATTTATCGAGGGGACAGGGAGCCAGCTTATTCCTTCCAATGGGGCAATAGTGGAGCTATTTTGGATGACTTTCCAAACTTGATAGAACTTTTTTGAGGCTTGACCCTTAACAAAACCTTTTCTCCTACTGAGAAATTTATGGGTACCCACTTGGTATCAACTTAACTTTTTTGTTTATCATTAGCTTCTGCTAACCTCTACTTAATAATACCAACTTGCTCCTCCATTTCTGATAACATCTCTAGCCCAAGGCTTATCCTATCTTCTAGCTTATCCTAGCTTATAGGAGTTTGACACTTCCTATTGTAAAATGCTTCAAATGGAGTCATATTGATCATAGAAGGATAAGAGTTATTATATGCAAAATCAACCAATGGTAGATAATATTCCCATTTGTATTGTCGATCCATGCAGTACATCCTTAGTAGGTATTCTAACACTTGGTTTATCCTTTTAGTTTGTCCATATGTTTCTGGATGATATGTGGAACTTATGTTTAATTTCATCCCAAATACAAAAAACAAGGTTTGCCAAAATCTAGATGTCACATGAACATCCCTATCAAATATAATCTTTTCAAGAACCCCATGCAATCTAAATATCTCTTGAACAAACTTTCTACCTCTTTTTTTAAGAAGGTACACTTTGAGAGTTTCCCATACAACTTATGCTCTCTCAATCAATGGAGTACGATCTCTATATGCTTTTGATGTTCTTCTTCATTCTTGGAGTAGATTTGGCTGTCATCCAAGAAGAACAAAACAAACCTATCCAAGCAGTCCCTAAATACATTGTTTATTAGGTTCATGAATGTTGTTGGTGCATTCGTGAGTCCAAAAGGTAGGAATGTGAACTCGTAATGATCGTATCTAGTTCTTAAAGTTGTCTTGAAAATGTCCTCGTCCTTGATTCTTAGTTGATGATAACCAAAACATAGATCAATCTTCAAAAATAATGATGCTCCTCATATTTGATCAAAGAGATCATGGATACATGGTAATAGATACGTATTCTTTATTGTTGCTTTGTTAAGTAATCAATAGTCAATACACAAGCATAGTGTACCATCTTTCTTCTTCACGAAGATCGTTGGCGCTCCCCAGGGTGAAACACTAGGTCTTATTAGTCCTTTAGAAGACAATTCTTCTAATTGTGCCTTTAAATCTATTAATTCTATTGTGGTCATCCTATATGGTACTTTCAATATAGGTTCTAACCCAGGGAAGGTCAATGGAGAAATCAAACACTCTCTTGGGAGGAAATCCACGTAGTTCATCTAGAAATACATCCACAAATTTGCGTAGGACAAGATATTTCTCCATATACAATTTCCATGTTTCCACCACCTCTCCTTTGAATTCTTGAGGATCTTGGGTTTCATAAAACATAACATCATCTTGAATAGTGACTTCCTTGTACTTCTCAAGTTTTTCCATTTTTACTACAAAGAGTTGACAACCTTTCTTTTTTTCCCTATGCATTTGCACCACTGAAATCTACCACAATTTCACCTCTCTAGGTGTTCCTTACAATGACACCCAATTACCTATATCATCTAAGCATTCTACGATTTTAGCATGGAAATCCAATTTGGCCCTATGCTTCCATAGCCAATTCATCCCTAAGACATGACATCATAAGAACCTAAGGGGGCTATGTACAAATTCACCTCCGTAGAGAAACTTGGAAGTTCAACCCTTACTTCGAATAAACATTGACCCACCTCAACTCTTGTCTAGTTTGCATACTCAACAACCTAGGATTTTTCCATAAAATCTACCTTTCTAGACATTTGACTTTCTATTCTAGGAGAAATAAAAAATTTCGTCAGGATCTATTAAAATTGAGATAGGAGTGCCGGACAAAGTACATGAGACTTCTACCAGAGTAATTTGGTACTCTGCTTATGTCTATTGCAACATGTATCCTTTATTAGAATGCAGTTTGTTGTGGAGGAAGAGGGTTCCCACGTGGTTGTGATTTTGTTGTCCTATTAGGGCATTGATTATAAAATTGATCTCCCCCACATGTAAAGCATCCTTTCACTGGTCCCCTCTTTTTCATGAGTCTTCCAGAGTTACTAACATTCCCACTAGCATTATTGTTGAAGTTGTTGTAGTTGTTGTTGCTTCCTCTTTGGTCCCTTCTTGGTTCATTCCAATTTTGTTGGGGTCCCTTGTCCCCTTGCTTCTGAATTTTTTTCCCTTCATTAGGCCTCCTTGAAGTTTGATTAGCCTGCACTAAATTTAACTTCTTTTTGTTCCTTTCCTAGTAGCTTGAAATAGACTTAAGCTTTTGTTCCTGCTTAAAAGATTTTTCATACACCAAGACCATGGTTGCAGGACCATGCACATCTACTTCACCACCTATTTGGGTATTGAGACCCATAATAAACTTCCTTATTCAAAATCACTCATCCTTTTGGTACATGGGTACATACCTCAGGAGGTGAGTGAACTTTTCCTAATATTCATTCACTAAGGAGTCACCTTGCCTCAGGTTTTGGAAGTCAATGAGCTTTTGATCATAGAAGAGTTGGGGAAACTATATCTTTTAGAAAATATTTGCAAACTTTCTCTATGTGAGACTTAAGAAACTAAGTCCAAGCTCCATTTTCTTACTCATCCACCAGTTGGATGCTTCACCAGCCAACTGAAATGCTTCCCATACAACTTTAGTGACCTTAGAGTAATTTCTAATTTTAAAATCCTTCTCCATATCCATAAGCCATACTTCCATTGCATCTCCAGTAGCACTACCTTCAAACTTTGGAGGTGTGATATTCCTCATGTCACGAGATAGCTCATTGGCCAGTTGTTTCCTTTTAGTTCCATCTAACCTTGATTGTGACTCCTCATCCTCATGTTCACTAGAATGGGTGTGATCACAAGATTTCTCCCCTTCGTCGTTGTTAGGAACTTCCTCATCATTATTTGGAACTTCTTGTTCCTCCCTTTCTTTCCCTCTTACCTTATGTTTGAGGTTTCCTATTCTTGTTCTTATTTCATCCATTATAGACAAGATGTGATCCAACTTAGCTTCAACATTCTCAGTACCTTGTCCTACTTCTTGACTTCCCCCAATGTTAGTTCATGTCCTAACCATTTTTCCCAAAAATGGTTATACCTGGAGGTTTCATTTAATTAGATCTAAGAAAATTACTTAATGTTCTAAAAAAATTTTAAAGAACAATTATTCATATAAGGAATTTCATAAAGAACTTATACACAAGTTTTTCCAAAAAGCATATTTTTCATTAAGATTAAAAAGGATTTCAATATCCTTGAGTTTACATAAAATTACTATTCAAATAGTCTAAGGGAGAGTATCCCTTAGATTCACTTTCTGATACATAACTATGTGGGGTATACCCCTTAGATTTTTGCTCATATACTTCGTCAAAAGAAAAATATTCCTCAAACCTATCCTCTGATACATAATTTTGGGGAACATATTCCTTTAATTTGCCACTTGAGGCTATTACAATAATTTTTTCCATAGGTATAACATGAGGGTCCCTAAATATCATTGGTGGAATAACACTACATTATGAGGGCATATCCCTAAAAATTAATAAAGAGTCTGACTTGGCCGGTGAGACAAAAGGTAAAAGGTTGAAGTTGGCAACCTCTCTCATTCTTCTTTTCTCTTGACTGCTTCACAAAAGGGCATGACTGAAATTCTCAGTATCACTCAACCAAATAGCATTTTCATGATTGGTTCCCTCAATGGTTTGAACAAGGGCTTCTTTTTTCTTCTGGGCCCATAAGTAGTGCTCATTTCCTATCACTAATTTTCTTGCAGTCATATTGAGACACACCATCCTAGCACAAGAATTTACAAACATTAAGACTCCTATAATGTTGGATTGGAAACATAGCGAGCACATAGGTTCCAGAGTTGAACCTGGTAGCTTTGATACCGCGTGTAACATGCCCATTGTTCTACCTAGTAATTTTACTATGTTTTACCCACAAGTGAATATTTTATGCATCTAACCCTTAAGAGAAATGTAATTTTTCTTTTCCTTTGAAAATTCACCTTTGAAACATATTTCAAACTTTCCCATTGTATACAAAATAATTCCTTTCATTAATTCATGTAATAATGATACATAAATTCCATATGACATTTCACATTTACAATTTCCATAAAGATGGATGCAAGTTTACATACATAGCTTTAACAAGCTTACTGAATATAGAAAGTACAAACGGTCCAAAATATCCTCCTCAAATCTTGGCTACCAATTGTGTGAGGAGAAGCATCACTCAAGAACTTTTATGCCAACCATGGACTTACTATGGTCCCTCGCAAATATAACAAACTGGTAAGATGGCCCTACCCTTCGACAAAGAGATTGGTTTGATAACTTCATAACCCTAGCCTTTTCTAAGAATGGTGTTGTGTCCTACATATCTAGAGCTTCCATACTATGGCTACAACCTACATGTATGACTATCCTTGTCTAGTATGTAAACTTGGATCACAATGAATTGATAGTGTAAACATTGGCTACTTACACTACTTTGGCCAAAGAATTCATCACCAAGTACTTCGAGCAAGAGTCATCTATTTCACCCACCTTCCTAGCTCGATTTGGTTTGATGACCATTCATACTCTATATCTAGGTTACCTCCTTTCCCATGGATCAAACAAACACCAGGAATAACCCACTTAATAACTTATAATCAAAATGACTTTACTACCAAAGTGATTCTAGCAACTTCTTGATTTATGCTACATACGTTTAGTATAGACATCCTACATATAGTGATGACAACTATGTATATTATAAATATGTTGTATTCATACAAACTCCCATATATAGGGTACATACACATCTATATAAATATAACCCAATAAAATAGGTTTCTACAACATAATGAACAACCAAGAAACATGCAATCATGTACAAGCATCACAACATATTCAAAAGCATTATTTTCCAACATAGTAAACAAAACTATTTAACCTTTCGAACATAAAAGACAAAGGTATAGAAACTAGCATGCCTGTATAAATCTCCAATTGATTAAACTCCCTAGCTCTATTCCTCAAGGCCGCTTGATACTTCCTCCAAAATCAATTTAATTCCCTCTTCTAACTCCTCACTAATTCTCCCACAATAAAAAACATAAAATAGAAAAACAACTCTCAAACTCTTAAGTTCTCAACTCACTAGCTTAGAAATCATAGTAGAATAACAACAAGATAATCAAATTGAAAAGTGTAGTAATTGGTAGAATGAGCACCTCTATTTATACTAAATTGTGGGCAACCAAAGGCTAAAAACAAGTTAATATTTGTGCCACCTTTCTATCCTCATGCAATGACTCATCAAACTAACTTATAGGTTTGCAACACATAACAGTCCTCACCATTCAAATGGCTGAGTCGACTTGTTATAAGGGACAACAACACTCTTTTACTAAGTCAAATGAACAACAAGATCAAAAGCAAGTTTCCTTAATTGAATTCCTTCTCATGCTTCTACTAAGTTTACTCTTGATTGAGTCTCAATGCTAAAATATTGCTTTATCAAGCTTATGTGCAAACTTACAGACTTCTTATGAATTGCATTCTCTTTTAAATTGGCACTATATTTCATATATTGGTGCCTCATGAGAAAGTGCGGGTTTTAATTCTTCCATATTGCTAAAAAACTTTATTTATTTTTAGTTATAAAGTTTACACAATAGCCTTTTATTCTTGTGTGCCTCTTAACTTTGTTGACTTGGTCTATTGATGCTATATGCAGGTTATAATGTGGTGTTGAGGCTGCATCTTATTCACGTGCCCATATTTCATTTAAGCGCTTCATCAATATTAATAATAGCACTATATATTACACTTAAGAATATCTTGAATGATTTCTATATTATATATATCCATCGATATATATACATATATAAATATATACTCATTTCTTAAAGTGATCAAATACATTAATTACCAATTATCAAATGTATATAAATAAATAATATTACACATATATATATATGATCTTATATATAAATATATATTAATATATAACTATATTACTTTATACATATATATTAATATATATATATATATATATATATATATATATATATATATATATATATATATATACATATACATATACATAATATCATTCCAATATCTTTATAAAAACACTCATAATCATAACCATTGATTGACATATATACATGAAGTGTATAAATATATGTCACCTTAGTCTAATCGATATTCCCATGCATATGGGTAATTCATCCATGAGCATGCGTAGGTACATCTACCTATGTATCCTCATGTATGTATTCACTCACATGTATGAGTCTACCATTGACATGTATATATACATATATATACATTTTATGCATATATCTCATCGATATAATAATAAAAACGCAAGGAAGGACTTTCACTCGACATTAGGACTTAATCACATTCCTCAGTCACAACATTCATAGGACAAGATCATAACCCAACACTACATTCACATCTAAACCAAATATTACTTACCTTTTTCCCAAAACTAACTTGACTCGACATAGATTAACTAGGTTGTGAGTGTGTGAATGCTTAGTTAGGCTCATTAAGGGTTACCAAACCAAGTTCTTCTCCTGAGTGATACATCCCCTCTCTTTTGTAGGTTTGAACATGTTCATGCACTCAACTTAGCACATCATAACAATAGTTAGTCGATCACAATGTATAATCATATGCAACATACATTTCATAGTTAGAATCATCATAAAATATCAAATTTCAGCAATCATTCATTCATCATATTTCCATTCAAGGTTCATAAGACACACTTACATATATTCAAAGATTCATAAACTCATTCATATATTCAAGCAATTTAACCAAACAAGGTAATAGTAAATGGGTAATAACACACAGGGTTTAACAATTCAACAACATCCACCTCCTATGATGAGACACTTGGTCCCCAAGAAAAAATAAATGAATGAACAAGATCATATTGCACAACATTCTAATGAGAAGAGTGGTCATCGATACCTTAATCATATCAAACAAGAGGACACGAAAGTCACAACGGATACTACTAATAATTTAGATGATCAAAATACAAGTATACATGATAAGAAGACATTGGCATCATCTTATCAAGTAGGATCAACTACCTTTATCAAGTCAAACTTCCTCATATATGGGACAATAACAAGTAATCATTTTCTTAAGTAAAATACTAATGGGATAACATCATGCTTTGAAAACAAGTATCCTATTGAAAATAAGATATGTAAGAGCATGAATTATCAAGGAAAATGATTGAGCCTTCATGAACAAGGCATCATAGATCTTATCCCAATCTATATTAATAATGGTCAATGTATTAGATACATGTCTTCTACCAAACATTCTATTGGTATTAGTGGTACTTCAACAATCGCTAGGAAAAGTTCATCCATTGGGTACATCAAGATAGGGACCATTCACAACCTTTACAATAAGCTTGTTTTCAACAATCCTTCCACTTCTACTATTCCCACCAATAAGAATTATCCTCCACATCTTCCACTCCTCGATTAGGACCAAAAAAATCATAGAGAACATCATGTTTTTCTTTGTATCATTTCATGCATGCTTGCTTGCTTGATTTTCTTGTGTGCGTTATCATTCTATCTTGTATCTGCATTGGTCCTTGTAACATACTGTAGTGTTGAAAAATGTACTCCTTTACATTTTCACACTATGTTTAGATCCCTTAGTTAATTGGACCTAATTAAGCCTCTAATTGGCCCTATTTTGCATCTACAAGCCTAATTAATTGCAATTTTTGAAAGGGGAATTATGATTTAGTTAATACAATTATCATTTTTAACACCCTAAAATGAATAGGTCTTGGCAATTTAGGTCAGGACCCATTCTCCTAGATCACAAATTCAAAATTTAAACATGTTTTTGGTGGCATCTTAAAGTCCTAAATTCAAGTTTTAAGTGTTGGCTTGTAATGTTTAATTTTCAAGAAACTAGAAAATTGTCTATAAAAGCAAGGTATTTTTATCAACTCAAGTCTAAGCAACACCATCCAAATTTCACAAAAGCAAAGATTATTGTCAAAGGTGTTCAAGAGCATATTTCTCAAGAATTTGTTGCAACATTCAATATCTCAAGCATCATGCATGTTTTTGGAGCTAACATTATGATGTAGGTTTCAAGTTTCAAATCAAGATTCAAGTATCAAGATCAACATCATCAATCAAGCGATTACATTCAAGATCAAGACCTTGGAGAGATCTACTAAGTTTGAGTCCTTCAAGGGTTTTGTGAGTTACAACATAGCAAGTGTTCATTCATCATACCTTTCATGTTTCATTGTTTCAATTCAAGGTTTAATTACCAAAATGGGGTTTGACCAAGGCAAACACCTATTCAACAAAAACAAAAAAAAATCCTTCTTGTGTGTTTTGGAGATCTTAGGTTGAAGAAGGATTGAAGATCTATTAAAGGAGAAAAAATACAAAAGTTGTCAAAGTTGTTGTTAAGCCACGAAAACTCACTTTCATAATTTATTTTTGAATTCTCAATTGTGAAACCTAGAGGAATCAAAAGTGTAGACATAGGACTAGAGGACCGTGAAAGAAAAATTTCAACCCCTGTAGCAAGACCCATTCACCCTTGGGAGAATGAGTCACATGAGGACATTCAACACAACCTTTTTGTGATAGGTGCATAAAATCAAGCCCTTCTCAAATCTGTAATTGCTTTCTAAATTATGTCATATTAAGGTTTAATTTAGAGGTTTTACGTGTTACATTGCATACTTGCATTCATTTAGTATTTTTGATTCATCTCCCAAAAGTGTTGCTTCAACTGATTTACCCCATCCTAGATCATAAGGAAAACAACAAGATCTCCACCAAGATCGACTCACTTAAGGGTTGAAAATCAATCTTGTCCTAGGTGATCTCTTTTTCCTATTGAACTAAGGAAGATAGGTGCATCATACCCCCTTGTAATCATTCCAATTTTGGTTCACCCATTTTTTGATATTTCACATACCTATCACAACAACACCATGGTTTTTAATATCATGGTGCCATTGGCATATGCTTGCATGTGTCCTTAAATCCTTTATGCATTTGACATATTGTCACTATGGTCCTTATATCATGGTGTATACCGTCAAACACTATATCAAAACTAGGTTACTCATATTGCATCACATAATGTTGTCCCCTTCTTTTGTCTTTTTGAGAGCCTACCCATGTCCTTCATACCTACCTATCCTCTTGAGGGGGTATCATCTTATCCTCCTTTTCATAAGCCTCATACTTTTTCCATCTTGTTCCACATGTATATTTTCATTCTTCCTTGAAATGACATTGCTTCTTCTAGTCGAAACATCATCTCAAAGAGCGAAAAAATGTAGACACCAATTTTATTTGCAAGTCTCAATTATTTTATTTAATCAAAAATTTATTCCTAACTTTACTTTAATTTAACCCATTTTCCCCTAAGTCCTAAGTCATTTCCCTAGTCCTAGTCCCCTTTTCACATAATTTAATTAATTAAATTAATTTAATCCTCCATACATAACTACCTAAAATGAATAAAAAAATTTAAATATTTATTTTGTCCTCCTCCATCCACCTTATAACCATCTCCAAAAATAATTCCTTAAATTGATAAATTTTCCATTATTCCTCACCCTCCATCTTATAACCATCCAACCAACTTAATCCTAACCTTCATCTATCATCAAATCCGCACCATTGATCCTCATTTTGGAAAACCTACAAATCTCTAGCCTTAGCTATTTTTGCAAGAGAATCCCAAATCCAAGTACTATTATCCTACTCATGCGAGTAACCATATTATCAATATTATGAGCATATCAAAGATTCAAATTAGGTGGTAAAATTTTATTGTCTTTTTTATTCATTTTGAATATTTTTTGCTTAATTTGGGGTCACATTTGATGTAGATTTGAGGGTTTGAATGTTTTCTTTAGAAAATTTCATTTTAATCTATATTTCATGATGACATAACTAAATAGAGATCTTAACACACACCTATGCAACAATAAACACAACAAACAATAACAAATTGATCAAATTTATGTTACTTCGATAAAACCCACTTCAAGTAAAAAAATCCAACTTAGAGAGTAAATTTTTCTTTATTCCACTATAAAATATTATCACAAATGTTTAATAATGTTGAACGCAACAAAAAAAATCTAGAGCAACTATGGAACTCAAATTTTACTTGTAATAAACTCCCAAATATAAACAAATAGACTTGCATTTTCATTTGCATAGTCCAACAACGAGTTTACACACTAAAAATATAAGAGCTAATCCTCTCCCAAACATGTACAAGTAACTTTTCACCTTCCCACAACTCTTAGAAGGTGAAAATATAATAGATTAAATCTCCAAATTGAAGGTGAAAGGATAAACATTCCAAATTCCAACTCATTGCTCCAAGAAGAAGTGTTCACCAGTTTACAAATAAAAAATCATGCTATGGCGAACATGTGTTTGCTGTGTGTTGTCCTCCATTTTGAATTCTCAAAATTGGACAACCCATATGAAATTTTGCCTAAAATTTCTTCATAAATATCTATGGCATGCATTTCGAGGTGCCAAAATTGTCCAATTGAATTGTGCAGCCATTGGTCTCCTTCCTATTTTTCCTTGAGCGAAATTTGGGAACATTTCGACATGTTTTTCCCCTTGTTTTGTCTAATTTTGAGATTTTTGATCACCATTGCAAGTAGGGATCTTTGTGTGTTAAGGCACGTTTTATGAGGTGTTGAGGTTGTAAAAATTTATATTTCAATTGATGATTCCCTTGGGCATCCTTTCATCAACTCCTCTTTCCGTTTTTGTCAAATTCTGAGTCATTTTTCTTGTCGTTTTGGTCAAATTCGGGTTTTTAAGGCAGCTCAACAAAATAGGGAATTTTAAGTCTAAAAGCAAAATTGCTAAAGTCTCTAAAAAGTCCGATTTTTGTTTAAGTTGTGAAAAGTTCCTACTTTGCTAAAACTTCAAAAAGGTCCGAAATTGCTTAAGTTGCCAAAAATCCCTACTTTGCTAAAAGCAAAAATTGTTAAAAGAGCTAAAAAGTCCAATTTCACTTATTTGACAAAAATAAAATTGCTAAAGTGTCAAAAAGTTCCTATGGTGCTTTAAGTGAAATTGCTAAAGTGTCAAAAAATTCCTAAAATTGCTAAATGAGCCAAAAGTTCCTATTTTTTCCAAATTGTCAAAAGAAAAGTTGTTGAAAAGCTTAAAAAACCTGATTTGGTCTCTTTTTGCCAATCTGAAAATCCCCTCCGTCAAAAAACATATTTTTCAACATCTTTCATTGTAGAGCATTCTGCTTTGAGTTTTAGGCTTAGATGTTGATACCTGGTACTGGCCAACTGCCATTGACGACCTCAGAGGTCCTAACTTTTCTTCTAAAAAAGTGAAAACTACCCACCAGCCTTAAATCGAATTTTAACTGGAACCGACTTCACCATTGTAATCATGATGTGAAATAAGCCAATCAAAATTAATTTCAACCAATTATGACAAGTTCCTATTTTTTAGGGGTTTGAGCTAAAAATAGATTTCAGAAACCCTAATTTTCAAAATTTTCAAATTTTGCCAGTATCTTCCTAGCATCACACTGACTAAAATCGCATACTTTATTTGCCCAAAAACTGAGTTTTGACCCCATATTTACAAGGTTTAGACCATTTTAAGCAAAATGCCTTTTTATTTTTCCTAGCTTGCACTTAAAAATTGCAATGTGCCCCAAAAATCCCGACTGCACTTAAAAATTGCAGTCAACCTTCCAAAACTCGAAATTGAGCTTTGGCCTCACTTTTGCAGCCCCTTTGTCTCATTCTCGTTACTCTTGTTTGTACACATGACCTACCAAATCAATAATATAAGACATGGGCCTTATTTTTCAAGCAAATTCTAAGGTTGGAGAATGATACAAAATAAGAACAATAACATGATGAAGCCACACAAGGAGTTGAACAAGTGACATGATTTAGCATAGAATGCTTTCAAAACAAAGATGGAAGAGTGTTTTCCAAACAGCAGCATGAAGACCCAATCAAGGATGATGTAGTTCAAGTCGTGTCTTTGGACACTTAAAATAGTTTCAATTATGTACTTGTAATTTAGTTTTGACAAACTACATGTAAAATGGAAAATTGTAATTGCAAGTAATCATATCACTTGCAAAGTTGTAAAATGTAATTACATGTAAATCCTTACAAGTCAAATTACAATAGGACTTGTAATGTTAAATAAGTCAATTACAGTTAGTTAGCGGTTGAGAGATTTTCTCAAGTTTGTTGAGATCCTCCCACCTTTTTCTCAAGGCCTCTCTCCTATAAATACTTGAGGAGGTCCTTTGTAATTTTTATCTTTTGGCAATACAACAAAACTCTGCCAGTTTGTATGTGCACTCTAAGACTTTGAGCTTAGATGTAAATTTTACTGCAGTTAATAAAAGAGGCAAATTGCTTTCAAACTTTGTGTTGATTCAAGGTGTTATGTGACGACATTTTCTACATATTGATTGTGAGTTTTGTGGTGTTATACAAGAGGGATTCAAGCTTAACTTTGCAGACTTTGAGCTGTTTGTCGCATTTGAAGCTATTGTAGAACGCTCAAGCAAAGGGGGTAACTTGCAGACTTTGTGCTGCTTTTATTTTCTATGTTTGTGCATGTAAAGTGCATCATGTAATTAGACTTTGAGCTGCTACATATTGTACTTGGTTACCAGAAAACCATCTTAAAAAGGTTGACAGGAGAGTAAGTTGTCAAAGACTTTGAGCTTTTGATTTGTTTTCTTGTCCCGGAGGAGCAACGGAGGACTTTGTGCCTTCATGGAAACTTTGCTTCTTTCTTTACTTCATTAATCATTTATGCTTTCAATTGTGATTCTTTTTTGAAATAAGAGAAAAGGATAATTGTCTTTTCTGGAAAAAGAGAACAAGACAAGAGTTTCACCCAGGTTTAGAATAGATTTGTAGCTAGAATTAATTTCTGAATTGGTAAAATAGAAAGCGAAGGGGGAGCCTTCCCTTTGAAAATAGGAGAGTTTATCTCATGTACTGTGGCTGAAACCACAATTTTGTACGCTTTCCCAAGTATACAAAATTTTCAACCAACACTGTGACACACAAAAAAATTGTTAGGCAAAAAACTCCAAGGTCACCACTTCACAACCTTTATTGACCTAATTTTTTTGGAAGCCATAATTTTTGCATATGAACTAAAAAAGGTGCCATTTTTTGAAATTGCACAAATTTTAAGAGGAACCCAAATATGTAAATCATATTAAATTTTTAATTTTAAATTCATACAAAATTTTCCCCTTGTAACACAACTACATTTATGAGGTCAATAATGATTAAAAATCCAACCTGAAAAGATGTCTTATCGATGTCCCATACCATCCCTATTCCACATCAAGCCTCTCATTATCTCTATTACACTAGTTTGACACTTTAAAAAATAGGACAACTGAAACCCTAATTGTCTTGCACACTTAAGTCTCAATTTTTTTGGTCAATATTGCTAATCTCATGTTTATCTACCTAAAAATAAATTTCTAATTCTAACCACTAAAAAATCAACCTTTTGCACATATAATATCCAAAGTAGTTACAATTGAGAAAAATACTTGTATGAACTTCCTGAAGTATTAGATAACATATTAAGGAATTAATGCTTCAATCATACTAGAAACCTTAGTCCAATTGACAATAACATCAATATTTGTTTAATAAATACACAACTATCCTCCTTTATGTACATTATAGATACATGGTCACATGAATTCACATTTATCATGATTTAAGATCAACTTATTTCCTTGTAACAATTTTGTTAATTGAATTACATGTTCATATATTTTGCTATAAACTACAATTTCATATAGATGATTTTCTAAATAAAATGGATGATGGCTCAAAACATAGTAGCAACTATAAATAATTCAAGTGAAATTTGAAAAAAAAAATCTTATTAGATGTGGAGATAAAGAGAGTCAAATATAAAAAAATGAGGAAGTGACCTAAGATTCATGACAACTAAAAATAATTCAAGAGAAATTTGAACAAATTTAAACTCCTCATTAGATGTGGGGATACAAAGAGTCAAATATTGAAAACTAGGAAGTGACCTAAGATTCATAATGATGGGGTCTTAGAAGACTCAACTACATATGAGTCAACAAATTTTTGATAAAAGATATAAAATACTTAGTGGAAATTACCATTCTTGCATAAAGGACTCAATACATTTTATGGATTTCATTGAAGACAAGAGATTAGGGGGAGATATATTGATTAGCTTTGGTTTCATCTCTTTGTTTACTATAATTCCCATTAAATGAACCTTAGAGGTTGTTAGAAGTAAGATGACATACACATGATCTCTTTGAGAAAGTTATGTTCGAGGTATGCACTTTTTTAATTTCTATGTTAAGTATTATGAATAGTAGGAGGGATTGACAACATGATCAATTTGATCAAGTACAACAAATCTACACATGGAGAAGTTTGACATCAAGAAATTAGGGATAATGCACTTGATTTTAAATGATGAAAGAGATATGTAGACAAAACAAATTCATATTGGTTGCATACAAGAGAAGACAATATTTATTTTAGAATAATAGATGTGAGAGCATTTATTTCATCATGAGGTTAAGTAGAGTGTTTCTCTTCCTTTCCTTAATGTGCTTTTTGTAAATATGAAAGGAACTATAAGAAAAGTGTATAAATGATAAATTTACATAGAGAGATACATCTATGCCAAAGTCCAAATCTTCAATCATAACAAGAAGAATTATATATTCAAAAACCACAAAAATTATAGATAATAATCATATAAACCATTAATTAAAAACTTAAATAATCTTTTACATTAAAGAAATATACAAATAAATACATTAATTTATTTTTTTTAAATGTGAAATTCAATTTTTTTTTCCTACTTATATAAAAAAAATTCTCACCATTTAAAAAATAAAAATTATATATATAGAGAGAGTGGAACAAGAAAAACATCCATACCTAAAAATGAGGAGCATACTCTAGACATAAAAAGAAACCACACCGCTAAATAAGATTGGACTAAAGTTTAGACGCAATAATTTAAATACGTTGAGACCGTTAATTCCAAGTCAAATTTAGGGCCCTTCACCAATAGGATCTCCAATTACACTCTGTAGTTAATTAATAAACAAATACTTAAATATCTACAACTCACGTGTGGGAGCTCTAAACTTTTGACAACGTGTATGATGAGGCTCGGTTTTAGTGTGTTGAAAGAGGGTCAATAAAAACAACTAATAATAGGCAAGTAGGATGTAGACAAGTAAAATGTGATGTACAGAGAACTCTGTTTCGGAAGAAGTTGTTGAAAAGCCAGGCTAGGAATTGGAGGGGTACTTTCTCGGTATCAGATGACAGCGAGAAGAGGGAGTAGGGGTTAATAGAGCTCAGAGGCTATAGACCATCCATGTGACTTTACACGCTCTGCCTGGTCTTTGTCTCTTGTTCCTCAGCAGGCAGATCCCTTGGCAGCCTACATGTTTTGTCATCCTCCCCAATGCCCACCTCATATCTACTTCATTCTCACCAAACCCAACTCAGTGCTATTGCTGATGACGGTATCTGTAATAATCAATTGTAGTCTTAAGAGCCAAGGGAGAGATCAGCATAAGAGCAACAATGGGGGAATCCAGACAAGCAACACCAGTTGACCGTGATATACAACAGGTAATCTATACCAAATGCCTTTGTCTCATTTTGCTTCTACACATTTCGCCGCCCCACACATCCATTTTATCTTTGTTTTTCTTAGTACACTTCTCTTTGTTGCACTTGCACAATGCATACCGCCAGCAATTCTCAAGTAAGTAGGGCAATACACGAAATCTACATTTCTATCATTAGCATCTCAGCTGGATCAGAAGCAGAATTTTCACTGTTCGGTAATGTGAGCAACTAACGACATAAGAAGCCCTTCTAAATATACCTTTTGCAAGTTATCCGAGTCCTTCAAACTCGCCCACCCCAACATTGTAAATTCATTCCTGTGGAAAAAACTTGTAGCGTGACCATTTTGGGAGGCTAGGAAAATTGATTCGGGCATCTTTAATTTCAAAGTTTCTTAAGGGATCTGTACTTTCTGTGAGGAGGTATATGACATAATTAGCGATCTGGACATATAATAAGTACCAATTCATTAAGGTCATAGAACTTCAACTCTTGACGTTTTGATACACCTAACTATGACATTCACATCTATGCCTGAGTTAAAGCGTAGTGCATCATGACTACCGTTTGTTTACAAACAAGTCGATCAGGTTGACTTAAAAATTAATTACAACCAAGTATGACATTCCAACCTACGCCTGCGAGCTCAAGTGTAATGCATCATGACTACTGTCTGGTTACAAGCAAGTCGGTCAGGCTGACTTAAGAGCTAACTTATAAGCTTCTATTCTTCATATTGGGAATCAATGGAGTGAAAACCAATACCGAAACAGAATACTCATGTTTGAATTCTAATGGAGGTAATGACAGGCACAACCGAAGACGATACTTCTAACTGTCGGAGGAGAGTCCTGTAGTTTAAATAGATGAACCTAAAATGTCTTGTTAAATTCAGTGATCAGACCTTGGCTCCTTGTTTTGCTTCATTTGGAGGTTAATATTTGTATCTCTTCTTTCAACAAATATTCTGGACTTCTACGGTATATCTTGCAACTCAGGTTCACATGCTTCTTTCTACAGTAATCCAATCCATCTCAAAGCAGGCCTGATATCACACGTGTTTTGCTCTTTGCAATATTTGAATTTTTAACTCCGAAGAGAAATGGGTAACTCTGGTAACATACATAGATATTGAAAAGAATTTTTAATTGCATGGGGATTTGGCTTGTGTATGATTGTTTTACCATAGCAGCAAAAAACTTTTGGGAAAAAAATTGGCAAACCAAAAGTATAAGATGTTTTGAAAAAAGGGGAAAATTTTGGATTTTACTTGTTTTTGAAACTTAAAGACATTACTATAGCATGGAGATATAGAGAGCAAATAAAATGGAGAATTCAACCCATGAATTGTAGAAAATAGATTTTTGTTGTTTCTGTTCATATCGCTGATTATGTTGCATTGCACAAAGTATACTTCATAGTGCAACCAGAGTTTGAATAAACAGATAAATGGCTAAAATCAATATCTACAGATAGTTTGATGTGTAGTTTCTTCCAATATTTTGAAATGTAAATCCAAACCCCAATTGATTTAAATAACCTAGCTTGTATATGTGTAATTTTATGCAGAGAGTTGAGCTGCCTTTCACAACAAAATTCCCAAAGGGCTTCCAACAGTAGGCAATAAATAGGAGAATCCAATTATGTGTGTTGGAGGAAATAGAAGCCATTAGGGCAGATTGTTAAGAGTGCATAGTAGTTTTGACATAAATATTCATAATTGATGAACCACAAGGATTATCAACTTAGTGCATTATCGATCGAATGAGGGTTAGGGAAGTTGCAGGAGTAATACAATTACGGTTAGTAAGTTTAGAAAGATCTAAACTAGGCAGTTACCAAGGTGGCATGAATACAAATAGAATGGATAGTTTAAGCATTATAGAAAAGTTCTCCAATATATTCCTACAGTGATGCACTACAGAGAAAAAGACACTTTTATGAATATCAATGCATGTTGAATGTTGCTTTGGTTGAAGATTCTTGTAAGTTTAAACTAATACTAATATTTTGTTTCCATGAAGTATATGATATGAGAACTGAACATTGGCATAAATTTTAACTAAATCTCTTTAAACTAAATTTTAACTAATTTTAACTATGTAATGATATTTGAACTTCTCGATCTTTTTCCAGTTTTGGTGCCAAGAATATACAACTCCTACATTTTATTTTTGAATGGATCTTAGACTAGATGACAGGAACATCCTGATTTCTCCTTCTACAGCTTCAAAATGGCTGACAAAAAAAATCCCATTCAAAGTAAACAAGAGTATTCCTGCTTTTTGAGGAATATAGAACCAAGCATATGGCAGGTGCGATGAACAGGATCAAAAGTGTACCAAATAAAAATTTCCTTGTTGAACTAGTCTCTCTGACTCAAATACAGTGCCTCACGACTCCCTGCGAGTTTGTTGAACTAGTCGCACCTCTTTTTCTTGTCCCAGTGATGTCCCATTTTGCAGTCATGCCCTAAAACCGTCGTGCGACTATGCCATTTATTAAAAAATTGTGGGTTTTGAGGGTTACAGGTTGGTGGGAAATTGTCTGAAGGCTTTAGATACATTTTGAACATGATTTTTATGCGAACAAAGCATTGAAATCACAGTCAATGCGTTTATAAAAAATCACAATTTTTTGGGGAAAAATTGCTGGTGTGAGTGATTCACAATTGATCATGATTTCTTGATGTCTTTTGCTTCTATGGTTTTAACAATTACATGCCTAAATCATTGGTTCAGTTGTATACTTAACAAGCTGATGTTGGTGTTTGTATAGTGCCGATTTATTTCATTTATTTTAAAGAGATTTCGTTGATTCTCTCCTTGATTGATACCGGGATCATCTAGACATCAACAAAATGGTTTCCTAGCTGTTGGCTACATTCCTTGCTTCCAATGTGTATGTCATTTTTCTTCAGGGATCCTACCAATGCTAGCCAAGATGAGAATTTAAATATCAATTTCATTTTAAAAACTAATTTTAAGTTGAAATGCTTGTGCATTCCTCTTCCATGGTTAATGTATATTCTTTATAGGAGTTTCTAGCTAATGTTCAATTCATAAAAAATATGTTTCAAACAAAATTATTGAGATGAGAACCTTTTTTTGGGGTCTTTGACCTGTTTGGTAGTTGAAAAATTGAAAATATTCAAAACTTAGTGCTTTCCGTATTTAAAATTACTGTTTTGGTTAGCCATTTTTGCCTTTAACTAGGGTTGAACTGTGGTTTCTTACTTTGTATAAACTTTTTGTGATTTTATGAAGGCAATTATTGCCTTGAAGAAAGGTGCACACTTGTTGAAGTATGGAAGGAGAGGAAAGCCCAGGTTCTGTCCCTTCAGACTATCTAAAGTAAGTTAATTTTTTGCATACACTTTAATATTTCTGCAATTCCAGACTATTAGATGATGAAAAAAAGGCACACAACACAGTTAGTTGCACGCATAGTATCATTGTTTGATATTTCTCCCGTCTTGTAGTAATATATTTGCAAAGGGAAATAATCTCGTAATAAAGCAAGTGAATTGTTAAATTTGGATATTATTGTAATTGCTTATTTTCATTTCAAAAGATAGTTAAGATGAAATTGTTTCTGGGCTTCTCTTTTCTTTCTACTGTTCTGTTGCCCTTACTTTCTCAAGTGTCAGGTGTAAAACAACACAATAAAAGGAAAAGGCAGGGATGCATAGGTGATAACATTTATATTATCATAGATTTTGAATCAAAACTTATGTGGCAGCTCTAGAAGGAAACGCCAATTATGGTGTGGTAGACTATTATTGGTTTTAGTAGAAGTAATATATCCATGAACATAATAACATAGCATACTTGCAGAGATGCAAATATTTCATTCTTAATCTTGTATCTCATTTATTTGGATCTGCAGTGTTGTTGACTAAAATCCTCTCATATGATAGTTTTCAAATTATACACCTTTTTACCTGTTTGAATGCTTTTAGTGCAGAGGAGCCTGTTTTTATCTGCTGATTAAATGTAAGTGTCCTCTAGTGTAATGCTTTGGTGACTTGGTCAATTTGCAAGCACAAGATATTTATCTTGTTAACAGTTTTTTTTTATGAAGGTTAAAATTAAATCATCAAAAAAAGACCAAGTTCCACAAACATATCAAGAGACATGCAACATTACTACATTACTTGTTGAGAAAGTAAAATTAAAAATCTTCTAAAGCAATCTAAAGTAAAAGCATGCATGCAAGTCTGCTTTTACTTTTTGGCATTTTGCATTGCATATCATTTACTAATTCGCCTTTGATCCTTTCCTAGCTTTTCTCTTCGCATGCACACTTTTCTTTATGCATGCAATTTGTTCTTTGTTTCTCTATGTATGCTTTTTATGTGTGCAAGACTTTTAATATTTTTTTGTCCTCCCCCAAGTTTCTGGGATGGGGATGGGGATGGCAAGGGACGGGGGGATGTTTTTTTAGGCCTATTTTAGGGTATGGTAGGAGATGACTATTAAAAAAATAAGGAAAATTTAAAGTAAGGAAATTTTAAATATTCATTTGATAACATTGATAAGACATTCATCATACACATTATAGAACCTTAGTACATAACGTTAGAGTTGAATTGACATTTTGCATGAGATTGACAAACAAATAAACAAAATTTATTTGCTTTCATTGTCAATGTGCATATATATTGCATAAAAGTTACAATAAAATTCCCAATGACTGCAAGTTACAGCTACAAAATGACAAAAACATAGAAAATATATAGCTGTTCCTAATCAGCATCTGCCTCTTGTAGGACTGCATCAAAATCAAAGTCCGAGTCCAAGTAACTGCCACTATGAGGGGCTGCCTCTTCTAGTGGAACCTCAACCATTTACTCCTGTGTCTTCTTCGCTTCAACCTATATAGCATCTTTGGAATCGACATACCAATGTGAGGCTAGAGTCTGGCAATACTTAGGGGTTTGTTGATCTTATAGCCACACCACACTACGTATGGCCACCAACTTCTTTAATTGTCTAGAGATAAGTTTGTTCCTCTTGATTGATTGAATGAAGCTATATGTGGACCAATTTCTCTCTACAACAAAGGAATTGACAACCTTTGAAAGGGGGCAAGAGGCAAGTATCCTCAACTCCATACATCCTTGCCATGCCACATACACCATCCAATAGGGCAGTTTGAGCTAATGTAGCTCTATTTGCCTTTGCTTTTGGTTTGTTGAAGGTTGGACCATGGAGATTGACAAAGGCTAGCCATTGTGTGTGAAGTATACAAGAAACCTCATTAGTATACATTTTTCAAAGGACCTTAATGAGCCCTTCTTTCACCTCTTCATCATGTGTTGGAGACACTCTTCCAGGCCTAACTACATATCATTTGGGATTTAGAGCATAGGTTTCCATGTGAAGTGAGATGTTCATAGTGTTCTACCACCATGTCACAATGGGTCTAATATGTTCCTCATAAAATCCCAAAGAAGGATCTCTACTATGAATAGCTTGTTTCATTTGCCCAAGCATGCTATCACGTGTCTTATAAATCTCTCCAAGGCTAGGAAAGTCTATATTAGTATATTTTATGAGTTTTGACAATAGGTGCAACGAAGGAGCAAACATATATGCAAGTGCAAGCAAGTTACAAAAATTAAAATTTCAAAAAATGTTAAGAATTTAAAACTCAAATGACAAGGAGGGAATGCTATTACAAAGAATGAAAATAATTTATGAGTTAAAAACATTACTAATTTTTTTAAAAAAATTCAATAATAAAATCAGCAGTTTCTTACCTCATTGTGTGCCACCAACTATTGTCAAGGATCATTTGTTTCACATTTCTTCCTTTAGTTGTGCTTGCTTTTGGCCATTACCCCACTTTCAATTAACCACCATTAATTGTAGAAGCTCCTGCATTTCAACTATCCTCTTTCACAAAATGAAGTAGCTAGCATATCTAGTATCCATGGGCTTGAGGAATCCTTTCCTCAAAAAATTCTTGAACAAAGCAAGTGAAGTGTGATGGTTGCAAATGAACATCTGTATGTCTCTAGTTTTTACCACCATTGCGTTCAAGATGTCCTTCAATGTGTTGTTCAATGCATGGAAATTGGGTCTATAAAATGTGTTTGTAAACACCCTCCACCATCAAGCCAATTAATTGATATATAGGGGTTGAATTGGTCACCACTTGTACAACATTAGAGGCTTCAACCTCTTCTACAAGATCTTGTAAAATATGAAATTAGAGATTTTCATCCTTCCTCTTTCTTGAACAATCAGTAGCTCTAAGAAAATAAGAGCCAACTGAACATGTGACAATGCTAAGTGGCCGATGTTTGATATCGATCCACTGATCCATGATGATGGAGTAGCCACCTCTTATTTAAGTTTTCTGCATTTTTTCCATCAACACACTCATCTTAGAATATTCTTTATCGAGGGTGGTGTGTAGCTTATCTTCTCCAGTGGGGCAAATGAGGGACCGACAAATATTACATCTTTGAACATTTGTTTGAAATAGGGAGTATGTACCATGTGAAATGGTATGGCATGGACATAAAAAAAAATGGTAATGGAAGACTCGATCATCTCTTGTGATTGTGCATTAAACAACCTTGCAACAATAGTAGTTATTTTATTTCTCTTGGTAGAAGCAAAACCCTCTCTCCTTTGACTTCTAATATCAATGGTTTTGGTAGGCAATGACACACTAGGCTGCATCGTCACCATTGGAATTCTCTTCTTTCTTGCCTTCCCCTCCATGTGCAACCTAGTTACCTTGGTGTTCTTAGCTAGTGTTATTTTCTCAAAGCCTTTTACCTCTAGTCCACTTATCCACAAAAGGTGAGAATAAACTCTTGTATAGCTGCCTCTATAGTCTTTTTTTCATAAATAACTTGGCCATACTCTACTCCCTCTTGAATTTTTTTCTTGTCTTTGACTATGCATGTTGCAAATTGTAAGAGGGGTTTTTGGGATTAAATGGGCCTTTTGCATATTGTTTGAGGAGTTGAGAAGGGCATTCAAATAGGTTACTTGAATTCACAATCCTTGTAGCACTCTCACTCCTAGAAGAACCCCTAGTGGCAGCCGTACTTCTAGGATCTCTGGTTCTTTGTTGAATTTCAAGTTCATTCTCTTCACTTTCACTACTCCCACTACTGCCTATTGTTTCTTTTTTGTTGAAAATTTAGAACATAGCTGCAAGTGCAAACATAGAACAAAATATTAACAAATAACCCTTGCCTAAGTATTTGGAACTTTTGAAAAAACCAAAGAAAATGGATGGTAAACTTATCTCAAATGATGTGGATGTGATGCCCTATTGCTTTCATTCCATAGTTGTTCTACTCTTCTCACTGCTGCTCTTTCTCTTTATCTTCTTTACAAATTGGAAAATGCCAAAATGAGTTTGATTTTTGATTTTTAGTTGTTTTTGGGGCCGTTTTAGGTTAAGGTTTAGTTTAAAGGGGTGTGGGGATCCTTGTAGGCCCACCCATCTCGTTTTCTCCAGAATCCCAGATATTGTGTGGTTTTTTTGTTAAAAGGCAACAAAGAGTTCTTGGGTTGTAGGAATGGTTGGCCGTCCCTTAACATACCTAGGTGTCCCCTTAAAAAAACAAGTAGTACTGGGGACATTTCCTATATATTTCCATAAAGGGTGCGGTGGGGTGGGGTGGGGAGGTTTCCTACGTGTCTCCAAAACATTCCCTATAGGGGATGGGGTCATTTAAGGTAGGGGATGCATCCCTTTGGAGAATAGATTTTTTTTTTTCCTTTTGTATTTTAATTCACATGTTATCTCTTGTTTGTATTGTTTTGGGCCTTTTCTCCCATATTTGGAGTGATTTTACATTTTTGATCTAATCTAGTTTCTTTAGATCCCAATCAACTTTTGGAATATCAAACAACTTTTTTTTTATCATCTTGGGTTTGTTTACAACATCATCTAGAACAGTGTTGATATCAGCATCCTCCAAATCAACTTAAAGGGAGATTGAAATCCTGTTTTGCATCATCTTGGTGCTCATTCCTAGCATCCTTAAACACCATCTCATGCTTGATATCTTCTAACACAATATCACAAGGCCATTATGCTTGAGTTTGATGCCCAAGCATCTCTTCTAATGAAGCTGCAGAGGAATTCTTTTGCAAAGTATTGAAATATCCCAACTAGGATATTGATGAATTTTCTGATTTTTGAAACACAAACTTCTGCTTTAATTTCTGCACTTAAAAATTTCTGCTAAAAACCCTAGTTGCTAATATAAAACTTCTGAGATGAAACAAGCATGAACAGCAACTTAAACTCATCCAATTGCTTCAAAGAATATGATGAACACATCTAACATTAAGTATGAATGTAACCAGCAATATATAGCCACCAATTTGCCCACCCAAAACATGCAAATTCTGATTACAAGTTTATTCAGTGCTGCTGCTACAAAATCAGACCTATTACTTATGCAAGTTCACCACAAAAACGGGCTCCAAACATGCCCAACAATGTACAATAGTTTGCTGATATGAAGAAACCCCACTTACAAGCCAAAACATGAAATGAATGACGACCTAAACTAACCCTAGCTGGGTGAATTTGCTTCAGCTCACAAAAATGCAATGATGAATGCAAATATATGATAGAAATGTTTTCAAAACCCTACCACAAGGGTGTGCTGGCCTACTGGTCTGAATGTAGGGTTTGCAACCCTTGAAAACTTGTCAACAACCTCCAAACTCGCCAATTTCTCTCTTCCCAAACAAAGTGTTCCTCTTGCAACTTGGGCACTCCTCTCTAGGGTGAAACCCTAGGTCAATACAACACCAAATCTGCCCTCCTCAAGTCGCCTAGGCTGATATGAAAAATTGAGCATGAACATCTAGTATAAAACTCCATTGAAGCACAATTGAACCTCTGTCATGAAGTCCTCCTTTGAAGAGCTAGGTTTTCGTCCAACTCCTCTATTATTCACAAGGGTTTTCATCCTTGGAATAGCTGCAATAATTGCTGATCTGAAAAAAACAGAATAATTCCCATGATATGAAAACCTCCAAATGACAGTTTATATAGCAATCACTCCTTATTTCCCCAAATAGGTCAGCCCAATTTGGATGCCACTTTTCGCCTTTTAATTTTGCTTTTTATTTAAATTTTTATCCCTTGGTTTTGCAGATCTTAACTACAACTAGGCTAACGCTAAAACTATCCTATTTCCTCAAGATAAAACAAAGCATGAGGACTTAGGAGCAAATTTGGGAATGGTTGACGATAAACTCTATCTTAGGAATCCCAAGGAGGAGGAACCCCTATTCGAGGTGTAGGCTGAAATAAAGGTTATTGGAAACAACATCAAACGGAAAGCTAGTTCTCAGGATTCCCAAGGAGGAGGGGCCCCTATCTGAGGTGTAGGTTGAAAGTAGATTACTGGAAACAAACACTTAAACGACAATCTTTATTTCTAAATTCCCAAGGAGGAGGGACCCTTATCTAAGGTGTAGATATGAAAGAAAGATTATTAAAAACAACATCAAACTATAATCTCTATTTCTAAATTCCCAAGGAGGAAGAACCCCTATCTGAGGTATAGATATGAAAGAAAGCTTATTAGAATCGAATAAATCTGAGACAACAAATTGTAATATGAGACACACACACAATGAATGATCAAACCAGCTTTATATTAACAAAGTGAACCAATACATAATAGCAATATTGCACGGCAAGATGGGCACGACAATTTGTTATAACAACAGAAGTTGAAATACAATGAGCAAGGTGCTCTTATTTATAGAATCTTGAAGGGGTAGGGAACCCTAAAATCTCCTTTAGTTATCATCAGTCTTGCAAGCATGCAAGATTTATTCTTAAACCTAAATGTATGCAACCTAACAGTTAATTGGAAAAACTACATCAGTTAATTGAACTAAAACTAAACTAAATGGACGTTGCAACAAGCAAGTCTTTATTGATATGAGAGTTAATTGATAACTAACATCAGTTAACTAAATTCTAACTGAAAGTTCCACCTCCACGAAAGATATCCCCAAGGATGAGAAAAACATGCATGAAATCAGCAATCTAAACTCAAGAGTGATGTTGAGTTGACTATTGCCTTTGATTCTTTCCTCAGGAAAACTGTGGGATCCAACTGATTGTCTACTCCAAGTCGTCATGAGCAATCATCTCCTCCAGGAAATCATTAACTGCATCATCTTCAGGCACTTTGATGCTATCCAAAATGATAGACTGTTTGCTCAATGCCTTCTCTCCATCCTTGATCATTTTCTAACACTTTGTGACCTCCTCAACTACCTTGTCGAAACTCGTTGACATCACCAAGAAATGACTCAACTTGGACGCCATAGGATCACCATCAAGACCATCATGAACAAAATTCTGGAATTCAGTTTGTACAACATCGAGATCAATGTAGGTACCATTTTCATGAAGATAATGGCACGGGATCTGGGTGACAAATCTGCTTACAAGTTTGAGAGCACCGACAACGTCTTCTTTGATTCCAGCCAACTTTGTACACACTCTTTCATAAGTTTCTACTTTGAAGAGGTGTTGTTCTCTCCAAGCAAAAAGCTTTCATTTATTTTCATCTGCTACAACGACATTGTATGCGACTGCCAACTGGGAAATGAGAATCAAATCTCTCGGTTTGCCCTCTGCCATATTCAACTCAAGCTGCTGGATTCCTTGACGAAGATCATGAGCATTGTACCTTAATTGATACAACTTTGTAAGAAGGTATCTACTTGCAACAATGAAATCCTCGATCCAGTTCTCCAAAAGCTTTCCATGATTGACTAACCGACCTAACTTTTGTTGATCTACATGTGTTTCTAGAAGTTGAGGAAGAATAGCCACCACGCTTGACGTTCTATGAAGAAGATCTAAGATGTATTGCCGCAGTTGCTTATTTTTAGCCTTGAGGGCTGCTTTGTCTTCTCTGTCCTTCATCACCTGCTCCTCAAGATTACTTGCAGCAACCTTAAAGAGACTCACGTCAACATATCGAGTGCTCCTACCAAGGTTAGCTTTAACGAAGGTGAAATCACCAACTTCAACCTCATCCGGACTCTTGCTTTTCGGTGGTGTGGCAACCTCAACACCAATTTCTGCCTCAGGATTCTTTTCTATGTGTACCTGTTTCTTGATCTTCTTGTTTGACATGTCTTGATAGGCATTGCCAAACTCTAAAAGATCCAGCCGATAGGAAGGATTTCGCCTTCTTCTACCCAAAGTCTTCTCAAGCCAACATGAAGGATCTATGTTAACTTCTCTGGGTGAAACGACTACAACTATGCCAACTTCTGGTGGACGAACTTGTATTGAGGTTTCACGAACTGGCACTTCTGGCTCTAAATCAATTTGAATGGGAGGAGATTGAGGAGAAAATGGCAAACCAGGAGATGAAGACCCGACTTCAGCTTGTACCACTAGCTCCATTGGAATTTTTGGCACCTTCTCGATCTATTCTCGTTGACTTGTTTTTCTCTTTGTATTTCCACTAACCTTGACACCTTCAGAAGGATGCATTATGGCCTTAACTCTAGGTCTTGACCTTGATGTAGAAGGTAGTGAAGGAAACACCACTGGCGGATCTACAACTGGAACTACCTTTCACCTCCTCTTGCTGTCTAAGAAATGCATACTAGTCTTGACAACTCCTCTTAATAGGTCCTCAACTAAAGTGCTCTCTCTGGCGTACCAATCCGGTTGTCGAAGCGGCTGGTGAGCAACTTGATCCTCGACAAATGTGCTAAGTGACACCTCTTCGTCATCATCCGACAAACCTTCAATGTCTTTTGATAAGAAATCAACAAGCTGCAAGCTGAGGAAGAGTGAGTCTGCAATTGAGTCTTGTATTCAATTGGATTGAATTGCATTTTGAAAAACTAGACTTTTGACTGTGAAGTTGGATATGTATGGAAAAACTTCAGAAAAGGCCAAAAATAGCTCCTGATGAGGCTAAAAATACCCAGTTGAGGGAAAAATTTTAGGATTTTTTTTGAAATGTGGGTTTTGTAGAGAATGAAATTCTAAGCCAACCCAGTTTGTCAGAAACTCGAAAAAATGAGTTTTACTAAGGCATGCAAAGACTTTTCAGATTGAAGCTGTAGGCGCTGTAGGGGCACTGGGGGCAATTTTTCTCGAGAAAAACTGGCATATGGGTTTTGTAGGTGCCAATGTGCTGAATGGACCCAGATTCTCCGTTTTTTGAAATTTGACTTTTTCACTTGCATGGAAAAGAATTTTCAAAAAGAAGCATAGTACTTCAAAATGAGAAGTAACGAGGCAATTTTCTCGAAAAATTTCGGAACATGGGTTTTGCTGCCAATGCTGTGCTGAGTGAACCTAGATGACCAGATTATGAAAAAGATGCTGTTTACTTTTGTTGGCTTTGGCATAGTTTGTCATTGATGTCAAAGGTTGATGGTGAGTTATGGAGTTTGATTTCTAATATGGTATCAAACATGATGTTGATGACTATCACCGCTTGATGGAGTTTGATGATAAAATGATGTTGATAGTAGGTTGCTTAGTCAAAAATAGACAATGATATTCATAAAACACCATGAGTTCATTATTTGCACAAGCACCATGAGGTATAATGAAGTTCATATTATTGAAATGGACAAAAGTGATGGTGTTTATATTATTAAAGCATAATATGTGGAAAGGGAACATTATAATGTTTGCATTGCAAAGGCAATCTTGAAGGTTTCATTGCATTGGCATAAGCAATAATAAAGTGCTTTGGTTTCAAATGAGGTCTATTTGTTAAAGTTGACAAATGTTTTGTCACGGGCATCTTATTGCATACACATTATAGTGTTTTGTTTGACATTGGAAAAGACACTTGGTCGGGCAGATTATTGCACATATTATAATGTTTCAGTTATTATTGTAAGGAAGGTTCTCGAGCTCATTTGTGTGGGCACATGTTAATGTTTATCATTGCACATAGTGGTGTGCTAGGGCATGAAGGCTTTGACAGTGGGAGTTACGGTTCGAAGACATCATGGTAGTCTGATGTGACAAAGCATGAGGATGTGTCATCAACATGCTTAGCACTATTGGTTCACAGTTTATCAACTTTTCTTTTGGTAATGTCAAACCCTAAGTTGAAATGTTGTCTATACTGTTCCAAAAGTTTCAAAGGGTTTTGCAAACTGTATTTTAAAGGTTTAGTGGGTCATTGTTATGTTTTGTATCTTGACCTAACAAAGATGAAAGTGTGTCTTGCAAAGGACTTGATCTTTGGTGACAAGTATCTTTATGGTGGTTACAACCATTCGGTGATGCTTTCAGTTATGAGCAGATTTACAATATATACATTGTTCTCAGGCAACTTTGTTTTGTTGGTTGATTATCATGCTGATATCACATAGCCATGTTATATGAATTGCATTTGTTGTTATATCATGTTGTAAGCATTTGATGAGGAAGTTTGTAATGAGCAGTAAGAAGGCTCTTTAAGTGCAGATTGTAATTGTTTATACATTCAAATTCTTGAGTCTCCAATGAAAATGAGACAATTAAGAAATGCTTTGTAATGAAACAAAGATTTCACTCTGTCTTTTTATTTTCAGAATCATTTTGATGTGAAAAGATTGTTTGCCAATGAGGCAGTTGCTAACTTGAAATGCCAGTGAGGTTTTAGCAACATTAAATGTTAGTGAGGCTGTGTTTCGCCAGTGAGGCAGTTGTGTTTGCCAATGAGGCTGTATTTTGCCAGTGAGGCTGTATTTGCCAGTGAGACATAAAAAGTAGCTAGTGAGGCTTTGCCAGGGAGACATAAAAAGTAGCCAGTGAGGCTCTGTAATCAGGGAAATTTTATTAAGCCAATGAGGCAATTCTTCTAGAGTGGTTTTTCATCCTTATGAGGGTTTTCCACTCATAAAAATCGTGTCATGGTGTTCTCAGTTTGTGTGATATGAATATGCTCTTTTTCATTCAAAGTTTGAAGGCTTTACAAGGATGTTATTTTTATTTGATGAATGATCAAATCTGAAATCTGCATTCCATATGTTCAAAATAATTGAAAGAGATTATTTGAATTAAGTTTAAATTTGTCATACCACTGATTCAACCCCCCCCCCTCAGTGGTATTGTACTCCAACAAATTTGACATGTGAGAGAAAACCTAAGACAAGGATAGAAGAATTTGAGAGAGAAAATAGAAGTTATATTCTGCCTCTGAAAAATGACGCCTATGCCTTGAATGGAGTTTGATGTAGTCTGATATGCATGCACTCAAAAGATGAAGTCTGGAAAATAATAACTCTAAGCAATCTGGACTCGGCACAACGAAGAACACTGAAAAATATTACCTGTAGTGCTTTCAGATCTTGCTTGCACAAGAAAATATGTGTTTGCCTTCAACCTGTGATGAGAATAATGGATGCCCAAATGCCTTGATAAATAAATTTCATGAATTAAGGCGTCAATGTGCATGCAAAACCCTAAATCTGGACGCAATAATATTATTGGACCCCAATTCAGTTAACTAGATGAAAATAAAACCCTAAAATGGGTGCCACCCAAGCATGCACAGAGAAATTCGCCACAAGCAAGAAAAATTAAGTCATTTGCAAGTCAACTTGGAGGTGACACTAGAGTAGAGTTTTAATATTATATTAAGTCGAGTTTACAAATCCCTCCATTATGGGGCGGCCAATGCACTTAAGTTTCAAAAGTCAAAGTTTGACTTTAGGCACCAACTCTCCAGACTTGGAAACTTTTTTGAAAATTTCATTTTTTGACCTTTGCAAACATCACCGAAGCCTATGTTTATCATTGATTCTGAATGATTGAGGAATCCAGTAGATTGGCTGACAGTCTCATTGAAGAGCAAGATCAAAACTGAAAAGGAGCTTCTTGAGGATGCAAACCCTAATTCTGACTTTTGAGCCACCAAAATTTTGGGCACCCCTAACCTCTAGGGGTGCTTTTTCTCATCAGACAGTCAAATTTTCATGTATTTTCATCATTTTGAACTTGATTTCTACCTTCCTTCAGCTTGCAACTTCTCGACATTTGACAAAACTCCCGAGTTGGCTGACAAGTCCACTGCAAAGCTGGCTCAATTCTGAACATAATCTTCTGGAGAGCATAATGCCTAAAAACCTCATCTGACGGGTCAAAACTTGGGCGCCCTTGGCCTCCAAGGGCCCTGTTATTTCCAGACTTTAGCCATTTTTGCAACTTGTTGAATCTTAATTCAATCTTCGGCTGCCGGCTACTAACTAGTCTTCTAACCAAACTGAGATATGCAATTGAAAGCTAGAATAATTTTGCATAGGATGAGCATTCGAGCAAACTCTAGTAACTGCATTTGAGGTTTCAAAACCCTAGGTGCCCTTGGTCTCTAGGGGTGCTTTTGTGCTTTAAACTGACATTTGATAATGACAAAAACCTTATATTTGACTCCTGATTTCGGTAGTTTGGCAACTCAGATTAACCCGCTGACGGATTCGTTGCGAAGCCTGATCAAGTCCGAGACAAACATTCTAGGTGTCATTTGATCAAAAAGTTTCATCTGATACCTCAAAAGTTTGGGCGCCCTTGGCCTCTAGGGGCGCTTTTCTCCACTAGTGTTAGTCAAGTTTTCACCAACTTCATCTCCCTTGTTCTTTGTTCAATTTGCAAATTCAGGTGCTAGACAGATCTTTTAGACTGGCTGGTAGGCTCATCGCGAAGTTGACAGGATTCTAGAGAAGGTTTCTTGGAAGTGACAAATCTCGAAAAGATGATCTGAGCCTCTGAAACCTAGGGTGCCCCTAGCTAGTAGGGGCGCTTTTATTTCCAGAGTTAGAAATTTTTTGATGATTTCCTCTTTGACGAAAACCCCCTCCCTGACGAAGCATCATTTTGAACATTTCTCACCATAGAATCTTTGTTGGAGCATTTTAAGCTTAGATTTCGACACATGGTATTTGACCATCTGCCATTGTTGACCTCAGAGGTCCTAACTTTTCTTCTGAAAAAGTGAAAACAACCCACCAAAGCTAAACTGACTTTTTTCTAATTTTGACTTCGCCAACGTGACCATGAAGTGAAATAAGCCAATCAAAATAATTCTTAGTCAATTATGACAAGATCCTAGTTTTAGGGTTTTTACCTAAAAATAGGGGCTTGAAAACCCTAATTTTCAAAAATTTCAAATTTTGCCAGTGTCTTCTAGATAGTAAACCCACAAAAAGCCCATACTTCATTTGCCCAAAAACTGACTTTTGACGACAATTTCACAAGGTTTAGACCATTTTGATCGAAATGCCTTAATGAAGCAAATTTTTTGTTTTGGGTACAACATCCCCTCAATTGCGTGCCAAATCCCAATTCAATTTTACATTTTTTAAAATTATTTTTCTGCCCTCCTTATAACTCCCAAAGGGGTCGCCCAGCCCCAAATAAAATATTAAAACTTAGGTGCCAAAATTCAAATTTAAATCTTATTTAACCTCCTTCCCTAGGGCGCCAAAAATCAAAATGATATAATATTGTTTTTCCCTCTTATTTTCTCTTGCTCGCCCAAAAGGGACATTACAAGTATGCCCACCCGTGAGATCTTTGTTTGTTTCTTATTCGACATTTCCCTTTTTATTAGGATCTGCTTGAGCCTTTTCCTACATCTTTTTCATTTTGTCATGATCCATCTTACTTGTTCTCCAACTTCAATCAACTTACCTTTAAGTATGCATTTCTTCTTAGGTCTTGGAAGCCATTGTCTTTTCCTCATGATTTTTTAGTTGAACTATGATCTTAGGTTTTTACTACTAGAGGACATTCATGTTCCATAATTCTGTGTTCATGGCAGCTTTGCAGCTGAAAGGAATTCATTCGTAATATATGGGTTGGACCTACCCCAGTATCCTTGCTTTAACATTTGGAATATTTTGAAGAGATTGATTTAATTTGAGATTTGCATAGTTCAAAGTTAAAAATTCTCTACCAAAGATTGCTTGGGACAAACATACACATTGATCAATGAAATCCCCTGCCAGCAAAAACATGCTTTGTCCACAGCTCATGCAGGAGGGCATATTCTTGTGAGAAGAAGTTGGAATACACCTAAAATTTTCTTATAGAACAACCAGGATTATATCTACTGCAAAGAGTTCACATAAATAAAAAATCATAAATGAATTGGAATTTAAAGGCTAAAATCTAGCATGGAGAGAATACAAGACTCAATTTTGGGATAATTACTCTATCCAGTTTTCTCTTCAAAGCTTCTCTTGTGGACTTCCTGTTCTATGTAACACATATAATTTCTTCTCTCTTATTTCTTCATCCTCTCTTCTCTCTCATGTTCTACTCATAATCTCTAATTTATAGGTTTTTTAAGACTAACCCTAAAATAATCCTATTGGCCAGGTTACATCATTCTTGATTCTAATTGGTCCACTTACATGGTTATTTCTTATTGGTTTTCTTGCATAGCATGTTTTTCTTTCTAATTCCCTAATAACTTGAAATAGAGAAACAAATAAAATTATTAACTCAGGGACAAATAACTACCTAAGTAAACTTAAATAATATGGTATATGCATGATTAGACCAACACCCCACCTTAAGCACAACTTAGGGAGTGTATACAAAAAAGGAGCCAAAAACCCTTTAAATGGGACCTACAAACTAGCCCTGATAAGTTGCCCATATACAGTAAACTCAATAGCCTAAAGGATGACTTCCTTCACCAATAACATTGCATGAAGATGAATATATCTAGGGTTCAATGAAAATGTTTAATAAAAGTGCATTGCTGCTCCTCTAGAAGTCTATAAAGGTGGATTGATTCACCAAATAGGTGTAAGCTGACGAAGGTGGACATGAACTGGATGCCAAAGGATGTCCATCTGTGGCAGATGATGTTTCTTCCCTTATGAAGAGATAATTCAAGGTGCATATTGAAAGTATTCTCATTCCAAAATAGTATACGAGGGAAGCAAAAAAATGCTATGTACCTTGGGGACACGTCTCCTGCAATTTCAGTTCCTATACCCTATAGGGGACTTTTTGGGGATGAGTTGGAAATATCCCCAAGCTGTCCCTGGGATGGCTAGTGGATGTCTAGGCTGCCCCTTATGGCATAGCTAAAAAAGCATATTGAATTTTGTTTTTGAAGAAAAAGGGTACGACTTTGGCATTGTTTTAACCCTGTTGTTCGAGAATGAAACAATTATGTCGCCTTACCAATAGCTTGTGATATAGATGACAGTTATGACTCATTGCTAATAGAAATACTTATAATTTTTTTTTTTCATATCTAGGATTAGGATGGTTTTCAAAAAATTTATAATTTCATTCCCAGCAGGGCTTGGAACCCTTTGTCAAGTCACATTGATCTATTAGACTATTAAAAAGGCATAAAGATATTTTGCTGTTATGTCTATGAATGTTCAGGATGAGAGATCTTTAATTTGGTTCTCTGGGAAGGAGGAAAAACAATTGAGATTGAATGCTGTTTCCAAGATCATTGCAGGCCAGCGTACTGTAAGTGTATTCTGCACAAAACATTTATTCATAAAAAATAGTTAAGGTCTTCAAATTGTTTTTGAACAAAGGCTTTTCAAGAATATAAACCTGCTTGGATTGGATTAGAATTAAATATATTTGTTTCTTTTTGTAATATTTGCAGTCAAATTTCCAGCGGCAACCTCGACCTGAAAAGGAGTATCAATCATTTTCTTTAATATATGGGAACGGGGAACAGTCGCTTGATTTGGTGAGTTTCTATAATCATTATTTACATTATGAAATTTCAGATATTGGATAGTTTTTGACTTTGTCTTTCTGCTTTAGTTAGTGAATTCCTTAATGGTTAAAACTTCTATTCTCTGACCAAGTCATCTCCCAAATGTCAAAGATTTGTAATTTTTCTCATGGCATTGGGGAGTTGATTATTGCTGCTCATTTGATACTGAATATTGACAACCTGTTCAGGAAAGGAATTATATAATATTCTTATTTGTTGCTGGTTTTCAAATATTGTAATAAAATGTTTAGTGCATTGTTTTGTTGTAAATTAAAAAGGAGGCATCGCCCTTTTAGTGCAAATTGTACCATTAAGACATACCTTCAGAGATAAAATAGACTTACAAAATTGAAAAAAGAATAAAAACTCAATAGAAAAGCACTCACACCAGTAGTACATACAAAATAATATGGTTACCAGTGGTATCCAAATACTCAAATAATTCTCAAGTATATGCGACAATGCATGAATCTAGGATGAGAACAATAAGAGGAAGTGCTCTTATTATGTAGACTTGCACATAAGATATGCTCAAGTAGAAGTAGATTCAATAAACGTACAAGTTACATGTGAAATATTCACAAACCATGAAAAGCACAAATGCAAGCTGCATAAAACATGCAAGTTACTACTAGAAGATTCCACAATGCATGCAAAACTCAAGTGGAAGAATGCACAAGTGCAAGCATAGGAAGAATTGGAAGCTTCTTCAAGAGGAAAATGGCTAACAATTACCTACAGAAAACAGGTAAATGTTGATGTAGTTAGGAAATCTGTTCTCCCTTAAAAAAAGATATGAGTCCTTGGTTAATCATATCTTTATTCTGCTCATATTGGATGCTGATACTGTACAAGAGAGCATCATTGTGTTTGTCATGATACTGTTTATCAGGTTCTTCATTGACATTTGTGGTTGGTCAACATGATTTCTTTTTATGATGCCAGTTTTGACATTGATATGTTCTTTGTGATGTTGATCAATGGCAATCTCATCTTTTCTCTGTCTTTCATTATTACATTCTTTTGTTGACTTTGGTCAAATTGAAATTCTTGATTGAAAAGATAACTTGAACAAAAAATTGACCAAATTGCCATATACTTTAGAATCTTTCATATAAGCGTTACCATTATTCTACCAAGAATATGAATAACTTTCAGCACAATATAATATTCCTGGTTCTGAAAATTCTTCACACTTCTTTATGTACTGTATAAATGTGGACATGATATCGTCATCCATATCACACAATAGAACATTTATAACAATTTTTTCATTATTATAATTCACATTGCAAATACTTCTTAGGGAAATACATTTATGTATGTTAGTTGCAGAACTGTAATTATACAGAAGAATCTGATTAAGCTTTACGTATTAGGGCTAATTTTTGCCATTTATGCACTGGAATTTCTTGGTATCTTATCATTAAAATTCAGCAGACTATTTTAGTAATCTTTCCACCATGATATGCCTGGCTCTGAATAAACTTAGGCATCATACATACGTCTTTTAATCATTGGTTTTTTCCTGACTATATTCTCACTAGACAGTAGTAGATTTGTGTTGAGAATATGGTCTTCAAACGGTTCTTCTTTGGAACAAAATTCTCTTTGTGATGCCTTTTATCAAAATATTTGCATTATGTGAATATATTTGCTGTGCATCATTCTATGACTTCTTTGTATGGCCTTCGATCTTTGTTAATTAGAATAGATTAGATGTTTCTTTGTACACAGTGTGGGGAGTCATACTATTACTCTATTCTTATATTCTTCCTCCTCTTTGTTGGTGTCATCTTCAATTTTAGTTCTCTCATGCTTATCTTGTTTTGTAATTCAAATTTTATTATCATGTGTTTCCTACCATTCTAAATACTATTCTTCTTTGAGCTTTTCTCTTATTGTTTTTGTATTGTAATTGCTTAAGCCATCTCTGTAGCATCTCTGAATATCACTATTGCTTTGACATCACTGTTTGTATTTGTGAAATGACCATTGCAATTGGTATGTTGAGTGCCATAGATATTTCAACACAATTATTAGATCTGAATGTGGTTCTCTCCATATCAAATTATTTTGCATCATGCATATCTTTTTTAACAAGCAAGTAGCCCCCATGTCTTTCCTGTTCCAGTGGACAAGCTTTTTTCTATTTTTTTTTTCATTAATCATCTGCATGCTTTCATTATCAAGCAGTGCACCATATCCCCTTTTGATTTTGTTCATGGTTAATGAGTTTGCTAAATGTTGTTTACTGGAATTATTAACATGACATGCATCATAATTGGTTGTTCTGACATTAACATGAAAACTGCATCCTCTAGAAACTGCTTTCTAATGTGGGAAAGCAATGTGAGTTCATGTTTCCTAATAAGTTGACCAACCATCTGTAAATTCTGTCCATTTCATATTCCAGTTTGGTCAAGTATATTATCATTGCCCATTTAACTAGAATTGGAAACTACCACGTTCCAATGATCATTCAACCCTACTGGGAAAGTATTGTCGAGTTGCTTGCCTTTTTTTTTTTTTCCTTTTGACAGTTAAACTGATAATTTTTGTCAGAGATCTTCCTCCTTTCCCAGTTCCATCCATGTTGTATGTTTCTATTCAAACTAATGTTACACATGAGTGACTGTGTCAAATTACGAGGGGCACTAACCTGGCAATTGCTTGGAATAATTGGATGTTACCACTATTACTGGAGTTTTTGTCTCCTACAATTTTCCCATATTTCTCTTATTCATGTTCAAAATCACAGGCCTCAATTATTTATCCATACGATCATTAAAAATTATATCAGATAATCCTCCATTATTCTCAGTTGCTTTGAAGATTACAGTTTTCTTGCTGAGGTTTTCTTTTGGACATCTTGCCTAATCATTTCTCATGTCACCAAAAAAAGCTATCTGAAATTACTTTCTGAGGAATTAGGGAATATTGAGATCAAAATTTGAGTTATTTGAAGTGGCAAAATGACTTTCCAATAGTTTCATAATACCATGGTAACAGTCCACACCTTGTGCATCCCTATCATATGGCAGCCACTCATCCAAGAATGCTATAAATATAATTGTGTGAGAGGTGTTTTCAATCTCATCATTATGGACACTGAAACATGATTATTTTTTTTAATGTCTGGTCGGGACCTGAGAATAACAAAATAGACACTTTTAAGTGTTTTTTTTGGTAAGGCAACTTTAAGTCTTGGTCATCTGTTTGTTATGAAGCTTAGTTTTCTTTTTCTAGATTCAAGCAGCACATCTTCAATAACCAGAGTTTGTTGCTTTAGATAGAAATAAACTGATGACTGTACCATTTGATGAAAATATTGAATTGCTAAGTTATTCCTGTATCAAAATCCCATTTCTTATCTAATGACAAAATTCTGTTAAACCCCAGCCATGATCAAGTCTGATTTCTTTGTTCGATATGTCAATTCTAGCCTCAAGCAGATGGAGATTAGCATTGAAATTGAGCAAGTTTTGGTTGTTTAGTGTCTTACTGAATGCCAGTTGATTGACGTGTCAATGTGATGTTGATCAACAATAAAAAAAACCATTGTGACATCAATTGATGTTAATCATATGTGAATCTTTACAGGACTAGGTTTTGTTGTCTAATATCATTGGTTGCTTCTTCAAATATGCAAGTTTTAAATTCCACACAATGCATCAAAAATGTCTGTGAACACAACCTTGGAGATTTTTGATTCATACTTGCATGAATATAAACTCTTATATTTTCCCATGTTGTAACTTGTACCCATTGAGAAAATTTGTTTGAGACAGATTAGTATAACTTCTTGCATTTCATAATATTGATTTAAAGCTTCTTAAATATTCTATCGTAGGTTCTCAGACATTGTCTCTTCTCTCTAAATACAACAGTTTGATTCCTTCTTTAATTGCTAGACACTGCCATGGGTTGAGAGAAAATTCCAATAGACTTGCTGGAGAGAATAGACAAGGAAAAAACTGATAATGAGAAAATAATTGATACATGCTAATGATAATGCCTTGGTTCACCACCCTAACTTCATCAATTTGTGAAAGGAAAACCATTTTGATGTTATATCAAGGCATGAGAAATCCCAAAATAATTACGGCAAGGGAATTGATGTTGAGTACCAAGATATGGAGATGGATGGGAGAAGAAGTGCTAAGATGTCATGTTGGAGTTTCCTTCGACTAGACTAAGAGGGGGTCCTTAGGACTACCTTCTTCCTATAGGACTTGCTCATGTAAGTTACTCCATGTGCATATAGAGGAGCTAACTTTAGTGCCTTGGTCCTTTGGCATAACCTCTCTTGCTAGCTAGTCTGCAATCCTATTGTCTTCTTTAGAATACTGATAAGTAAATGAGTTTTCAGATTTAGGAGGGGTCTCCACTTTATTAATGAAGCTATTAAATATCCAACTAGGCATGTGTCTTATTTTCCTACATATGAGTCAGTTTCTGTTACAGGGAGATATGATGACATGATTACAATGTGACAAAAATTTAACCAAATTTTGGGTATGGTGGAAGGACTGGGCAAGGGATGGTGACTTATATATAGACATGTATAATTAAAAAATGTTAGCATGTTCAAAATAACATTTTAATAATTTCTAATTTGCACAACTAAATGTTAAGACATTCTAAACAGCTGTATTGAAAATATAAACATAAAGAATATCCATGACAGTAAACATTGAAAATGAAAATTGAGTTTGACAAATACAATTGCAGGATTACAAATATCCAATTGTTGTTATTATTACTATGAAAATAATTATGACCAAGTTTCGTATGACTTTGAAAACCAGGAAAAGTCAGTTTTTTGTATTTAAAGTTTCTTTTTAATGTTTTAAATGTGTTTTCCAACTTTTGGGATGATCCTTAAACTTTATGAGGATGCCGATGCCTCCAGAAATTTTAAATAAATAGGGGATATCCCTGGGATAGGTCCCTTAGGGCCCAAACTGTTTCAGGGATGATTGGGAGGGAAAGAGGACACTTGGAAGATGTTTCATCCCCAAGTCCGTGAAACAATAAGAGGCCTCCCTTGTGCTCTAAGAGGGAAAGGATGTGTACTTGTGGTACATTTTTATTTTCAAATTTTAAATCGTGATTTGAGAGTCACTTTCAATATCTAAGATGCAAATTATAAGAGAATGGCATCCAAAGGTCACCATTGATGCTCATGGCCTCCGCCTCATTGTTAGTTCCAAGGTTAATATTAACCAAGTATGCTCCAATGAATCTAACATATTTGTCTTTCATGATACAACATGCTTCTGCTTACTTGAATTTCCTTTAGATGCTTCATCAAAGTGAGCATTTACCAGGTAGGAATCCTGTTTAGGAAGAGCTTTTAAACCCTGGTGCAACTTGCCCCTTTATCATGGTGTAATGATATTTTGGGCCACTGTTTAAGAATTCTCTTAATTAAAGTGAGCATATACCAACTTTTAGGACAAAATCCTGTTTAGGGAGAGCTTTTAAACCTTGGTGCAATCTACTCCTTTATCAGTGTGTAATGATGTTTTAGGCCATGGTTTGAGAATTCACTTGATTCAAGCTGAGGAGGGTCTCTTCTATTGTGAAGTTTCAAACTGGCCAACTTGCAGATTGCTATTTCCAGTTTAATGGATACATCATACCGTTAATGTTGAATCCTCCTTTCCTGTGGAGACACTTCTTTTAATAAGTTATTGACTACCATGATAGGGGTACTAGCCATAGAGGCTCTTACCCATCAAAAGAGCTGAGACAATCGAGTGTTATAAAGGGAGCCAATCTCATGTCATTGGGCCAAAGCTCACATGAAAGCCAATTTCCTTTGTATTACATTCTAAATATTTTTGGAAAATTTACAGTGAAGAAGGATGTGATTGGAAGATTCCTTATCAAGCTTAAAGAATTTGCATATGGAGAGGCCTACTTGCTCTCTTTTTCTGTAATTCATCTGGTTCAAGATCTTTCTTTGAAGAATAAGTTAAGCAAAGGCTTTTGCTTTAAGAAGCCTGTGTTTATACCAAACTTTGGTCTCAATGGGGCTGTGTGGAATTTCCTTTCTTCCATGAGCATAGAGATCTGTTGGATTGCCCATCTGTCTGAGAATGTTAACCCCTTAGAGACATACGGTTCCTAGATGAGGCTTTTTTGTAGGGCAGTGATTGCAGACTATATGAACTCAATGACACGTTTCTGATATTTTATTGACTTCTTCCACCTCCTATTATCTCCAACCAGTAGTCTGTAATTCTGTCCCCCCATTGTGCTGTTAGAACCTCTTTCACTTGGAAGAGCTTTGGGCAGGAGTTTAGGGGTTTGCCACTGATCCAGGGGTCTTTCTAGAAAGTTGCCTCTCTTCCACCTTTATGAGCTTAAGTCTCTTGTCATGAAATCCCTACAATGAGAAATAACCCTTAGAATTAGCCTTTACAGACCTTCCAAATTAGCTGTGATATCTTTTTTCTGATAGAATTAAACTTTTCTTGGTCATTAGAGTCCTACTTATTAGGTCCTAAAGCCATAGGATAGGATTTTATTTTTTTGAAATGTTTCTACTCAACATTTTTTGTCCTTTTGTGTATGGAATTTTCCTACATTGAAGGAGCTTTTGTCCACAGTGAAGTAGCTAAGATTATTACAATTTTTGTATTATTTATTAATTTATATCATCCTGCATGTCTTTTCTGTCACTTAGCTAAGATTCTTTGGAGTGTAAGTTATTTCTTAGGTTCTTTACTCTCTACATTCCTTACAAGAAATGTTGGAATGTAATTCCTTTCTCTTACACACATGTGTACACCTCTTGTCATGATGAATAAGACACATAGGCACAGTGCAAGGTGGTGATATAGAGACTTGGGGTTTGATCCATAAGGATCCAATTAGTAGTCTAGAACAATAATTCAAGGTTTTGTACAGATTTTAAAATGTAAGCTCTCATGGCTTTGACATAGTTGAAATTGCTGGTTTCACAAAGACGGTGGTTTCAATCTATAGCGGAAAACAACAGTTTCACCTTGACACAAATAACAATCATGAGAAACAAATAATCACGTCTTTTAACATTTCAGTTCATTTGAGGAGGCTTCCAATACACAGCAAAGGCTTGCAACATTCATTTTAAGGGTGTGGAAGTGACATTGATGAGGTTCAGAGGTTTGAGCATTGGTTTGTATACAACTTGCACAAGGAGAATTCATTAATTATATAGGGGAAGTTGGACAATGAGCAAAGAATGTCTGTTTTGGTTGTATTAAACTCTCAGGTAAAATTTGATTGTTATTTGTGTGCGTGTTCATTTGGATATTGTTCATTGTTTGCACAATCAAACTCACTTTAAGGATAGTTTAAGAACATTTTAATTAGAGCATAGGGTGGATTTTCAGCGATTCTTGGTTTTGGTGAACCGTGAACTGTTTGACAATTACTAATCATCTTCGTGTTAGAGCTGGTTACTAACTATAGGGCAATTGAGTGGAATTGAATTGTATGACAGTGCAAGGTTGTCAAAAGATTAGGACTTGTTTCCTTGTGATCTAGAGATTGGAACACATAGATAGAATTTGATGGAACAAAGAAATAAGAAAGAGACTTAAATGTATGAGTGTCCTCCTTGGAGAGCAATATGGAACAAGTAGTGAAAAGCCTGAAATTATGTGAGTTTCATATCCTATATCAAATTTGAAGATTCAAAATGAGGGAAGTCTTTCTGAGACCGAGTTTCCTTTTGCATGCCTCCCTGTTTGTGTAAGTGGGGAAGAACTGCATTGAAGTCTTCCCCAATTATGAGATCATGGGCACCCATGAATGCAACGAATACTGTAGTTCTTCCCAACATCCTGTTTGAGGATTGGGGAATTCAGGCTCTAGACATTAATCCACATGCCTGCGATATTCTTGAAATAGTGCACTATACAACTTAACCAGCTCCTACCAGTAACTAGAAAATCACAACTTACATTCATGAGGTTTCACAATGCGGAAAGAGCCCCTTGTTGTTATTGGTCTTCAATTCAGCTGTATTCTCTTGAACGTCCACCTCTGAAATATTTGGTTCTTGGATGAAAATAATGTATGGTCTTTGCATCTGAAGCTGCCTTTTCAGCAATGGGATCTATAGGCTCCTAACATTCCAAGAAAGGCCTTAATTTCTTGGTCAGAGTGACTTGCATCTTCTCACTTAGCATATATGTTAGTATGAGCTGAGTTCTTGCCCTGTTTGCTTCTAATCTCTTTGTGGTATCTGCCCACTTCCTTGATCCTGCCCCATATCTTTGGTACGTCATCATCTAGGTCTGTTTGGTTCTTGGTTTGGGTGATTGCAGCGTTTTTGTAAATCATCCTCTAAATTTTTTTTGTTGGTTGGGTGATTGCTTTTACCCATTTTCAGGTTTTCATATTTTTCTCCTCCAAACACAAGGTACCCATGCCTTGACTTGTTTGGGCATAATCTTGATGGGTAATCCGAGCGACTCTTTCGTTACTTATTAGCATTAATAATCTAAAGGTTTGGAATGCTAAAATTGTCTTTCGAAATGTTCAAATTTCCTTTATATGGATTATATGTTTCTTGTGCCCTTCTCCTTTCTTACTGGGTTTTCATGGTCTCCATTGAAGTGAGTGTCTGGTCTGCAGCCAGTTTTTGAATTTGTTATGATGCTTATCTTTCTAAGCCTTCCACTTTTTCATCTAGCCACATCTTTGCTTCCAATTCACATCTTTTTTGTGCTGCTTGGTTTGAAACCCTCGTTTCTCCCATTGTGATGGACTTGCTTTTCCTTGATAGGTCCATCAAGTTATCCAATATCGTGGCAAAATAAGCAATGGATGGAGAACCTTTTCTTGGATGTTTTGTGAGAGTCCAATTTCTACCCATAATTGTGATGTACATGCCCTTAGACAAAGATTGTGTTTTGAAAAAATGAGGCATCACATCTAGACTTCAGGTTTGTTCTTCGAATTCAAAAAATCATCAAGACGGGTTCAGGTGGTTGTTCTGTAATGGTAAAGTTGTGCATTTGTAAAGAGTGTGACTCAAAGTCAAATACCTACAACTAGGTAGACTTGCACTTGTAATAAAATGTAGAGCATTATTAGAAGATAAGGCTTATCTTTGTAACAAAGTCACTGTAGTGACTTAAGTGGTTTATTCTTATTTCCTTTTTAGTATTTAGAATGTAAGTTGTCATTTTTATCCATTTCATCTCCAGACTCTATATAAGGAGATGAACCTCATTGCAATTGTTTTCTTGATATCTAGTAGAATAATAATGTTGTTTTCTATTTCTTCTTACAACAAGCATTATATCCCGTTTATCCCCAGATCTGATCTGATCAAGATGATGTTGCTAGTTACCCAACAAAAACAAAAAGGAATTATAATGTCATGAAGAAATCCCATTTGAGGTACAAAACTGCACTTCATATGTTTCTATTGGATCCTAGTTTATCCAATCCCTTAGGGATTCTACAGAAATCAGATTCTGATAAATCTCGTGGAAAGATCTTTTGGATAATATTTAATTTCTGGTAGGATAGTCTTGTTTTGAATCTCAATAACAGGGTCTCATGCCACTGCGAAGTTCTAGCTTCAAAGGCTTGCTTCTTTTACTTGAAAATGTGCTTTCTCATCATAAAGAGGCATATATCTACCATAGATAAATCTTATGTGCCTCACACAAACTCATAACACTCATTCGTAGTAACAACACCTCAAAAATTAATTTGTTGGGGTGGAAAGATACATTGGTGGATGGAAAGAATTCAGGCACCAATTACTTATCAATATCATTGTCACATGCACAACATGTTCTTTGCTTAGAGCTGTTGATTTCTCTAGAAAGCACAAGGATGCTAATTTTCACTTTCAAATTTGGAAGGATGCCATACAGGAGGTTGGGCCTTACATTGTCTTGCATGAGTTGCAAATAAGGACAATGCGGTAGAAAAACATGGCAGTACGGGTACTAGTGTAGGCATGAGAATGTCAACCAAATTAGGGAGCATGAGTAGATGGATGAGGACGTCAGCCATATGAAGGTAGTCACCAAAAAATGTGGTTATGGGGATGTGGACTTGGTTGATTTCCCTATAATGCAATTTTCTAGTAACTATGATTTAAAGTAAACCTAAAGAATCCGATAACCCTAACTTGAAAACTAAATAGTAATCTAAGGTTAGGGATAGCAAAAATTAATATTAAAATGCCATAACCCTGATTCTGAACTAGAATAATTAGTTTAGTGTTAGGGTTGGTGAAAATTAAAATCAGCAAATTCCTTATCCTAAATCTAAACTAAAAATCGTTTACAATTAGGTTTAATAAAATTTGAAATGGTCTAATTCTAACCCTAAACTAAGAAAAAATTTTGGGCAAGGATTTGGAAAACAATAATCTATGAATACTGTATTTTTTGCTGAGTAGTCCTGTGCAAAATTTCCTCCACATACTATCTTTGCCAAGCTTTCTAAATTTCTGATGGATAAATTACAATAATTGTTGCTCCTAACAAATAGGAATTCAGAAATGTCTATTTTTATGTCTTGAAGTAATAGTGTCAAATGACTATCTTTAATTGTGGACCATATTCCAACATTCTCAAAAAGGATTTTGAGACTCCTAAAATTTCTTCCGTATGATCCTGAAAATAGTAAGACATATCATCTAAATTAAATCTTCTTGCTTTCCCATTGCACTTGTATAGCATTATTATTTTTTCCACATAAGGCACATTATGTCATCCAAACCAAAATTCTTACATTTTTAATTCTTTATTATATGGCACATCTCCACTGAATTGCTTGCAATGAAGTAAAACAAAATGCAGTTATATATTGATCTATATAAATAATACACTTTTTATGGATTTATATCCTCATTGCATGTTGGTTCAATTCTTATGCTTTTTTTGGTTAATTTCAAAGGTTTCTTAACTTTTATTAAATTTGCATAAATAATGGCAGGAAAATGTTGTGCTAATTCATTTTCGACCTCACACAAGTTCTATTTTTTTTTTTAATATAAAAAAATTGATTGATATTGTGATATATAATATGAGCTTTTCTATCCAAGTAGGCAAGGACGTTATCAAATTCATTATTTCAAATTTGTTACTCAAATATGGCTATGAGAGATAAATAGTGTCATCAATTCATACCTGAAAGCAATTTACATGTGGTATGATCTTATCTCATGTTCTTGCAACCCCCCATTACATGTGGACATAAAAATGGCCATGATTCAAAAAACTTTAGATTTTATCCTTTAGATCCTAGAATTTGCAAGTAGTGTATTCTTAGCAAAAACATACATATTTTATTTCAGGAAAATTGGAATCGTAAGAGCTCATAATGAACAATATCTTCCATTTAAGTGTTAGTCCTAGATAACTGTAAGAATGAAGCATTAAACGCTAATTGTTTTTTCTTCTAAAAGAAAGCAGAGCAAAAGGTTAATTGGACAACAGACTGGTGTTACATTGGAGATCTTTGATTTTGTTGAGTTGGCATGCTAAGACAATTATCTGGTTGCATGTTTATTGTTATATTACACATTTAAAATTTTAAATCTTTATTGACATAAGATATTACTGTTTTCAGATTTGCAAGGACAAAGAGCAGGCAGAAATTTGGTTTGTTGGTCTAAAGGCTTTAATCTGTGGGACTCAGTCTCACAAACTCTATTCTGATTCATGGAGTGATGGAGGACTGATATCTAACTCTAGCAGCCCTGCTGGACACACACGAAGGAAGCAACCATTTTCTTTTGTGGATGATATAGAAAAGTTCTCACATTCAGGATCGAATGTATGTGTTATCTTATCTGAAAACAGTAATCAATTAAATAGTTGTAACATTTGGTCTCTTACGAAGAGGTAATGCATATTTGATATTCGGCAAGCATGCTAAATTGGACCAAAAAGCAGTTTGGTAGTTGTTCACCTTTGAACAGTTCAGAAAGGTAGATATTCTCCCTTTTAGACATTGCAGTTAGTTTGTTATTTACCTTAATACCTTTTGTCCTTTCTTACTCCATGGTCTCTTTCCTAGGCTCAAAAGGATGAAGAGGATCTGTTATTGGTTCCTAGTACTGGTATCAAGTCTTGAGTAGCGACACATTGTTACACTTTGATCCTGGACACTTTGTTTTCAATATTATTTGAAACTAACAAACATCAATTATATGCTTGCAATATGTTGAGTTTATTCTGAATCTTAGAATTAATTTTTTAAATGTGTAAATGGTCATTTTTTGGGTCATGGTCAGAGCCAGACACCAAATTGGTTTATGAGACTCCCCTTGTGGAAGTTCACAATGAAATTTATACTCCATTGACTTATATGTTGTTCAAATTTTCTACTCCCTTTGGTTTGGAGTTTGTGGTTAAGCTTGGGAGCAAATAGAACCTTGCCAATCCACATACTTGTAATTGTTTGTATTTTGTCAAATCTTTTTGTTCCATTTGAGATTGGCGTACATCCTTTCAAAGGGTAACTTGTGACCATGAGATAAATAGATAGAATATTTGTATGCTCACGATTGATAATTACTAATTAGTTAATGGACATTGGCATGCTTAGGAATCTCTAATCATACATAAATATTTTAGATGTTTGACGTTTCAGCAGCCTCATAATTGGCTTAGGCAGATGTCTGTGTTAGGGATTATAGAGAATCTATGTTTGTAACTTAAGCATGGTTACATACACCTGACTTCAAATCTGATAAATTGGTAATTCTCTCATATCTTATTGTGAGACAGCACTCTCTGATCAGACAACATTGAGAGTTTCTAGTCCTTCAATACTGTCAATTGAGTTGAAATGCAAAAATCTTTAGTTCTTTTTATTTTCATTTTTTCTTTGATATACTCTGAGTGCATCACTTTCTTTTGTCTGCAGTAGCTGTTGCATCCACATATTTCACAGGTTACTTCTATGATTTTATCTGATGAGGATTAACCCAATTGCAGAATTGTGTGCGACCCCTGAAGGTGCAAAGTTTGTATGGAAGCCCTCCACGACAGTTTACAGAAAAATGTTCTTCAGCAAGGCCTTTATACTCAGCAGAGTCACAAAAAGATTTTGAAAGGCATTCCTTGGTCAACTCCTTGCATTCATTTCCATTGGATTTGAGAACAGACAGTTCTAAAGTACAAATTAAAGAAAATCCTTCTGAGGGATTTAGAGTGAGTTTGTCAAGTGTAATAAGTTCATCAAGCCAGGGATCTGTGCTTGGAGATAGTGATGTTCTGGGTGATGTATTAATGTGGGGAGAAGGTATAGAAGATGGTATATTAGGTGGCGGTGTACATAAGTCTGGTTCTGCTGTTCATACCCAGGTAGATGCACTCTTGCCAAAAGCAGTGCAATCAACTGTAATGCTGGATGTTCACAGAGTTGCATGTGGAGTCAGACATGCTGCTTTGGTTACCAGGAAAGGTGAGATTTTCTGTTGGGGGGAGGAGAATGGGGGAAGGCTTGGTCATAAAGTTGATGTGGATGTCTCTCAACCCAAGTTAGTGGAGGCCCTTGCTAATAACAACATTGAGTTTGTTGCATGTGGTGAGTATCATACATGTGCTATAACTGTTGTTGGAGAGCTTTACATTTGGGGAGATGGCAGCCATGGTGCTTGTCTTTTAGGACATGGCAGTAGTAGAAGCCATTGGCTGCCTCATAGACTTTCTGGTCCATTAGATGGAGTTCGAGTTACTAAGGTTTCTTGTGGGGAGTGGCATACAGCAGTAGTGGCATCATCTGGTGTGTTGTTTACATTTGGTGATGGATCATTTGGAGCTCTTGGGCATGGAGACACCAGATCTGTGCTCCTTCCGAAACAAGTTGAATCCTTGAAGGGCTTGAAGACAATAACAGTAGCTTGTGGTCCATGGCATACAGCTGCTGTAGTTGAGGTTTCAGCAGGCAACTTGAGTTCTAACTCTTCAGCTCGGAAATTATTTACGTGGGGAGATGGTGACAAAGGCAGATTGGGGCATGGCGACAAAGAGAGGAAGCTAGTTCCAACGTGTGTTGCAGCCCTTGGTAACTGTTCTTTTGTTCAAGCAGCTTGTGGACAAACTCTCACTGTTGCTCTTACAGTCTCAGGTCAGGTTTATACAATGGGAAGTCGAGCCCATGGTCAGCTTGGAAACCCCCAAGCTGATGGAAAGGCTATTGTTCTGGTCGAAGGTAATCTCCAAGGAGAGTTCGTTGAGGAGATCTCATCTGGTTCATTCCACGTTGCAGTGTTGACCTCAAAAGGTGAGGTCTATACGTGGGGGAAGGGTGCAAATGGAAGGCTAGGACATGGGGATATTCAAGACAGAAGTGCACCAACAGTAGTAGAAGCATTAAAGGATAGGCAGGTAAAAACTATTTCATGTGGGTCTGCTTTTACAGCAGTGATTTGCTTACACAAATCAATCTCTGGTGTGGACCAGTCATCTTGCTCTGAATGTAAAATGCCATTTGGTTTCACGAGAAAACGTCATAACTGCTATAACTGCGGATTTGTATTTTGTCATGCATGCAGTAACAAGAAGGCTACAAGTGCATGTTTAGCACCAAATCGAAGCAAGCCATATCGTGTTTGTGATCCTTGTTATGTTAAGTTAAATAAAGTTGGTGATTCTGGATTCACATTAAATGGATCTAGATCTAGAAGGCTCTCTTTAATGAATCAAACAATGGTCTCTCGAGAAAAATCAGAAAAGGCAGAAACAAAGACTCTGAAATCGCCATTTTTTTCACCCAAAGTCACAATTGCTGAAAAGATAGAGCGATTTGATGGAGACACTTCTTCAAAAAAGAGCAAGAAGCAAGAACCATTGAATCTTACTTCAACATCTGAAAGATGGGGTCAGGTGAGCTGTCCTGCATTTTTTCATTCAAATGCTAGAGTTCACCCATCTCCTGCACCAATTCTCCAATTCCAGAATGCTTCAGTAGCTGCTTCACCAGTTTCAAGGGAACAGAGTCCTCCCAGATCAAAAAAAGTGTTTCCATCATCTTCCACTATATATACCCCAAGCACTATACTTGAAGAATTGAAACAGTCAAATAGAACTCTAACTGAAGAAATTCTAAGATTGCAAGAACAGGTAACGGTCTTGAGACTTAATTTGATTTCTTATTTGTTGTTTTTTCTATGACATTTGTTAAAGGTAAGGAAATATTTTCTGTCTAGAATGAATAGTAGTTTTATGTTTTAGGACTGCACATTTGAAGAATTACAATCTTTCCCATATTTAGGGTTTTGGCTTCTTGCACCATATGAGCTCTCAGTCTTCCTCCACCTCATATGAACAAAAGTAGTTTGAGAGAGCCATTCTTGTCATAGACTATTCATGCAAAGTATCAGATTCAAAGAGATTATCCAACAAACATGAACCACACAGATAAAGGATCCAACCACTATTTGCAGTCGGGAGATAGTCTGGCTACACTTATAATACGAGTGATTCAAGAACCAATATCTCAAGAAAAAGCATATTAATATCACTTTTATACTATCATACAAGCCATTGAACCAAATGCTTTCTGCCTAGATCTTTCTGCTCATCTAGGTATTGACAATGTGGTAAAAAACTTTAACCTTAGAAATCATACAAGTCCCCCACATCTAATAAAGGAGATTAGTCTGCATACAAACTTTAAGCTCCATCTCCTGGAAGATACATTACTTAGCTCTTTGACAAGAACCAAACAAAACAGGCAAGCCACTACACACTTGGTCAATAGAAAAAAATCCTGTGCTTAGAAGGTATGTGGACCTTCTAATCCACATATCAGAATTTTCTACATCTGTCAAGAAGATGGGGAAAATTTTCCCCTATTAAACAATTAGCGATTTCATGCAGTGTTGTATCATATGTTCAATTTATGCTTATTGTTATAACTATATTTAACATATGGTAACTAGCTAATTTGTAACAGTCACACTTGTCTAGTGCTAGGAGTTCTGTAAGTCATGTTTTAGATTCCTTTAGGTTATCAAATGTGGGAGAAAGGGACACAGATCTACAAAAGGGTGTCACATATTCTCGTGTTTAATGTCCTTGGTCCTAGTGAATAAATGCTTTGTCTTTTCTTTGAGCAAGTCCTTCATGTATCGACTGCAGTGAATATCCGTTTTAGGACTCACCATCTTGCTCAACCCGAGCTCATACCAATTGGTGTCAATTCAGATGTTGCAAATAATGCTAAGAGCTGCTTTGTAATTATGTTCCTTTTCTACAATCTTTCAAGAAGTTTAAAGAAGTGAATTTTCCTCATGTCCATATAATTAGATCACTTTTAACCCTTTGTTCTGGCAAAGAAAGTGGAACAACAGCAGCCATTTCTGGTCTTTTCAGAGTAAATTGCTCAGATAAAAGGTACCATTTAACAAGTGAAATTGAGCCATGGAAGATAACCAATAATGTCAAGTAGTGTTATGTAGAACTCAGTAGGTTATGTTCAAAGTCAGCCTTCACTGTTGAATGTGTAATCTGTTCATTCACTCTCCTTGGCCTTGGCTATGATCCTGACCGGTTACTGAACATCTTTGAATGAGGAGAAATAAATGTTTAACATGAATGTTCGTACATCTTCTAAGGGAGTGCTTATATATCTTTGATAGCCCCTTTCTGGAAGTATATAGAACAATGATGTGCAAGTTTATTTTGTCCTAGACTTGAACATATCTGATAAATTTTTTGTCCTAGACTTAGCTTATCAGCTTGCCTTCATACTCAGAGATATTAATCCTGTTTGGTTTTATAGGTTTATGAGTCTCTTTCATTGTTATATGTGCAGTAGCACCTCATTGCTAGGCCTAAAGCTCTTGCTTTGTGAGCCTTATTCTTTCATTGTTAATTATGAGTCTCATCAATCACACTATGCTCCTTTTTAGCTATCTTTAATAGCAGCTGTATTAACTAGGTTGGTGGCTAAGAAAGTATGCAATGAATTACATTCTATTCATAAGAGTACAAGATATGAAACAAGAATGCTGGAATGCATGTGTGTGTGTGTGTGCACATGTGAGGGTGTGTGCATGTGTGTCTGGAGATGTGTGTGCATCTGTCTAAGGTCACGTGTGTGCTTGTGCATGCTTGTGATTTTGCATATGTACTTGGGGGATGGGTTGTGTGCTTGCTTATGTGTGTGTGCCCCAGACATGGGAATTAGATACTGATAAGGGGAGAGAGTTAAACAATGAAAGGGGCGAACATACTTCTAAGAGAAAACTGATGAGCATGACCGAGAGATTGATGATCAACAACTTTGACCCCTACTCCACTCTATAAATCAGGCTGAAGAGGATGGAACAGATACAGGGATTGGAAATGAACTCACAACTCAAGTCCATGTGATGTATTACATACAGGTTGTACTTATATGTCAGTACTCTTTGAGTGACCACATTTATTTGTCGGGACCTGATATGCATAGGATCAATCCCTAGTGTTGTTTGACTGCTGTATTTGTAACTTAGTTTCACAAGGATGAGAATTGCTCAAAGAAAGACAATTTTGGCATGCCAAACCTTGACATGGGCAAAGAATTGATCAAACAAAGAAACAAAAATGGAAAAGATACATGGGAGTGCTTCTATTTGATCTTAAATCTTTGGATACCTATTTCCAAAAATGAAGGGTATGTTGTGTTTGTGAACACAATATTTTGCCATCAGTGAACTTTTATTTCCTAAGGCTGTATTTTTGTCCCAGGTCACAGTCTTAAATTGGGGATGTAATAATCAGCATATTTATGGGATACACCTCTAGATGTATGTATTTTTGCTATGAATTTGAGCATGTTCATTGAAGAAATTCAAAGCATATCCAATACTGCAGATCCACCAAATATATCACAACAGTCTTTAAGCTGACAATAGAACAAAGCTGGGGAACAAGAGCTCCAAAGTTATATTTGGCATCATACAAGACACCACAGCCAGATCTATCATCGGAAATGGAGAACACGCATGACTAATAGTCATGTCTTATTGTATTATAATGTTACTAGTATTTATGTAGTGAGATTGTAATGCGATAAATAGACATATAGAGGCATAGAGAGTAGATAAGTGGATATAGAAAGAGATATAGATGTGATAATTTAGAAGAATAGTGTCAAGCAATGAGATTGGAAACACTATAACTGTAATCTACGTTACATATAATATGAATAAAGAGAGTTAATTAGGAAATGTATAAATGTATCTGATCAAGTGTATGAATATGTGCATATGTCGTATGATACTCCGTCTCAATTTTTTTTAATCTAATTAAGTAATATGGTGGGTTTAACTGTTTATAAGTATTATGTGTTCCATGGTGTAGATCTTAGTGGTAGGCTCACATTACTAGCTTTTTCCCCACTACCAATAGTTATTTGGCCTTAAATGTTACAGGAGTTCTATTTGACATTGGCCACCTCCTAGATTGTCCATCCTGCCCTCCTTACCTCTAGACTCTCCCAGGTGAGCATTCTTGGACTTTGCATCTTGAAACATGGAAACTTTAAGATTTTGGTTACTCACATGGATGGTTTTCTTTTGTTTATTCCCTTACGGGGTCTTCCCCCTCCCTTTTTATTATTACACATGCTTGTGGTTTTGCCCCCATTTTAGGTTAGTCCCCATTTGTGTTTGCTTTTTGTCTAGGGCCTCCCTTTTCCCAGTAGTCCATTGCTGTTGTATCTGTTGTATGTTCTTGTCCTGTTCATCTATTTTTGGTCATTTGTGGACATTCATATATCTCATTTCATAATCATTTTTTATTTAGTATATATGTGTAATATGCAGCCCTGTTTTGCCTTTGTTTTTTGTTTTTTTTATGAATGTTTGTGATATATTTGCAATGTTTGATACAACAATCTAATGCAGCAAAATAGAAGATATTGCAATAATATTTTAACCTCAAAAACTAAACATTACATAGGGAATACACAGCTTGAAATTCTAGATTTTTATATCAGCTTAGATATTCAATATTTTCACAAAATATCAACAACCTAGTTCATAAAAAATCCCCTATTATCTAAAACAACAATGCTCAGAAAATCTGGGAGTTGCAAATCATGAACTCACAGGTAAGATATGCCTTGAAATCCTCTGAAAATGGATGCCAGCTGCAAATAACACCTCCAATGGAAGACATGATGCCAACATAGTGCTCTCCAGTTCTAGATGATCTCCCATAAGCAACACGCTTTACCAAAACCCTAGTTGCCCCTTCAAATACTCCAAACTTCTCTCAAAATGTACGATCAGCTTTGGGTATGGCTAGCATGAGAGCCACTATTGCTCCCCAAATCTGTAATGTCCCTGTTTTTAGCACTACACCTTTCAAGGATTGATGGCCTTTTCTCGATGCGTTGTCGACAGGTCAGAGGCAGAATTAGGGTTTCTGACTGTTTGGTGGGTTCTCTTGAAGATTCAGGGTTCTGCTTGTTGGAATTTGGGTGTTTGGATTGCGGATTCTTTTTGGGTTTTCAGAGAGCTTCGCAGTGGTATGTTTTTCTTGGCATTCTGAGCACCTTCAAGAATTTACTATTTTTAATAAATTCTATTTTTAGCAGTGGTCCAGTCAGCATCAGCTCAGTCAACTTTCCTCTTCTGGCAGTTCATTGGGTAATTCCGATTTTTGGCTTAAGGGGTTCATTTTGGAGAAATAAGTTATTTTAAGTCAATAATGTTTTATTTTATAAAATAACCCCTTGTCCTAGTAATATGACTTAAAAGTTGTTTTAAAGAAGGGGACTTGGAGGGTGGTCATCACATGATGATTTATTTTGATCTTTCTAAAGTCTAAATGCTCAAGTGAAATTGGACGCCTATTTTATGAAAAAATGATTTTAAATAAAGTCAAATTTAGCCTTGGAAAAGGGGTCGCCCAAACTTGGAGGGAAAAGAAGTCAAATTCAAAAGGGAATTAGGGTGCATCTTCTAGAAGTTTCTGGAGAGCCTTCTCAAGTCTATATAAGGAGGCAGTTGCTCTTCATTTCTTATCTTATGTTTGGAATATTGTTATGCTGTCGAAATGGTGCTGGATTGCTTCGAGGAATGAATGCCTCCTAGCCTTGGCTCGACTTCTTGCTTGAAAGACAGCAACTAATGGAGAGTTAGATTGTAGTTGAGTGAGATTTTGCATTGTAGAAGTTGTTTTGCATTTGTAGTTCGGTTTCTTGCATTTTAATCAAATTTGGAGTTGCTGATTTTTGTATTGCAGATTGAAGTTTATACTCATAAGTCTTTGGGCGAATTTATTTTGGTTCTGGGTAGTTTACCCATGCATTTGCTAGCCTTGGGCGCCCCTCTATTCCAAGTTGCAGATTTTTTAGAGGTGTCTTGGATTTTATCTTGTTGGTAGAACATTTCTTGAGGCTGTACCATTCTGTTTTGCCTGGCAAGTGTTTAGAAAAAAAAAATACTTCAATTTTTCAGCTGTTTTTTTGTCTAGTCTTCATTGTCATCAAGTCTCATGTCATTCTGGCAAGTATTGAGTGAGTTGTGAGCATTTTAGTGGATTCTAGGGTTGCTGGTTATGCATATTAAGTTGTTGTTTTGTCATATCAGCTTGCGTAAAGTCTATCTTTTGAGTTGGGTTTGGGTTGAAAGTCTTTGTGATCATTGAGGAGACATTATACTATATTGTAGCATGGTTAGACTTTCTTATGCTATGTATTTGGCAGACAAATCTCTAATTATTGTAAGATGAACAGCAGTACTGTCAGCAATCTTACTTTTTCTCTGTTATTTCATTGTAATACCCGTTGGATAAGTGGAAGAGGTTGGCTTGCCGCCTATTTACTTTGATTTGCATTGTAATATCTTACATCTCCGCCCTATGGTAGCTCCATTTCCACTCCGGGTTTGAAAGCACATTCTGGGTGTTGAGTTTACTTTCAGCATAATAGAAGATAGGGATCCTCTGACCATATGCTCGTCGTCATCTGGCGCATTCTTGGTTAGAGTTATTTATTCAGCATTGCTTTGAGATCCTCTGACCATATGCTCGTTGTCATCCGGCGCATTCTTGGTTAGAGTTGAATTCCACATCGTTTTGGTTTAAGTGCTAACCCTAACGGATGTGTGTTGCTTTGCTTACTATTATTGAAAATTTGAAAAATTTGGCTCGGAATATTTCAGTGGTATCAGAGCCAAGATCCTGCCATCCTGTGAAAGTTGTCACTGATTTAATTGTCAGATGAGTGACAGAGATACCAGACACTACGTACAGAGAGAGATGACTACAAAAAAGTCTGTACTTGAGTTAATGCAAAAACTGTTTATGCTAATGAAGAATCCTGACATAAGGTGGGGAATCAGAAAGATTTATGCTAAGTCTGAAAGTCAGGATAGAAAGGTGCACATGTCACATCAGAATGATCGTAAGCTTGATAAAGATACCTTGGCAAATGAGGAGTTAAGGGTAGAGCCCCATAATAATTCCCTTGACTTGCATGTAGTAGGAAGTGATGAAGATCAGCTCGGTGAAAAGAACATAACAGTCTTGAGTCCTAATAAGGATTCAACCTATGAAGGTCTTGAAGCTAAAGGCATCACAGAAGATTTCAGTAGTACTGTTGTATGGGATGAGTTTGCTGGAAAAGAGCAAGTAGATGGAAATACTGTTGGTGCCTTTGAATCAGCCCATGACCATTGCCAAAGTGATAATGTTGGTAATGATTCCAACAGGATTGTACCACCTCATTTTGAAGATTTGATGAAGAAGGATTCTCTTCTTGTTGCTGACCCAACTTCCCAAGAAGTTCCACATGAAGAATTTGGCGACATACTTTTCCATGAAGGTCCCGAAGAAGATAGGGATGGTGAAGTTTTCAAAACAGCAAGTATAGAAGGTTCTTCAGTCCATTTCCGTGGTGGCGTTATTGGACTTTGGTTTGACCAGCAAACCGAACCATGGGAAAGAAATATTATTGATGATATCAGCTTAAGTGATTTGGGACTTGACTTATTCAAAGAGTCATCACTACAAAGGGAGCATGATAAGTTTTTTACGGTTGATCATCCTAATCAACCCACTAGCATTTGGGATCCGGGTGTGTTGGCACCAAGAAATGAAAGAGAACCGTTGTGGGATGAATTTCCCTTTGACCCTGATGAAGACCAAAGTTTCGTTTGCATTGCAAGCCATAAGGAGGGCACAGAAGGGAAAGTTGTCTTTGATGAAGTAGCTCGCTCTGAAAGGTTCCATGGTGACCCCGTCAAGTTGGTTGCAGCCACCAAGGAGGATGTTGTTACTTCCGAAACTTTCAGAACAACATTCAATGATTCTTCGTTCAAGTTAGGGGTTGTCATAGCCTTTGATCAAGAAGATGGAGAGGTGGATGAAGAGCTAGAAGACCTTATGGCTCTTGAAGAAGAAAGGTTTAAAATGGTTTTAGAACACAAGGCTGATTTACCAATTCAAGAAGCTGATTGCAAACTTGGGGTCAAAGAATCTGTGAAGTATGATGCTTTTTATGACAATAAGCATTCTCCTCTAGTCAATGGTGAAGTTCATAAATGTTGGAGCAGCAATGAGGGCAGCAAAGACAAGGGACAAGGTTTTGATTTTCAATTGCAGCCTATCAGCAGTTCATCATCTTTGAATTCTCATGATTGGGACAGAGAATTCAAGGTGTCCGTTGACAAGGAAGTGCAAACTCTATCCCTGTTTGATCACACACTTAGCTTGGTTGAAGGGTTGTACTGGAAGGCTCAACTTGAAGAGAGACAAAGAGGAGTGAAAGATGAAGTTGCTCTTCCCAATCTGCAACTTATCAGAAGCTCTTTGGCAACCTTGAAGTCTGAGTACTTGCACTTGGTTGAAGATTGTGATCACGCCTATAATGTCCCCATTTTGCGAGCATCAGAGTTCGTAAGGATTAGCCTATCATTTGACCCTCGTAGGCTGACAAATGTGATGAGAGGGTCTTCCTTGGTAGTTATCCAGAGTTTCAGGACGTTACTTCTTCAGTTGATTCAGGTTTGGTCCTTAGCAGACGTTTCTAGAGTGATTTACAGATACTTACTATTTATAGTAAGTCAGGCAGGCAGGAGTTGCTATTTTTAGCAGGGCCCTGGTTCAGTTGGTCAGCTCAGTTTCGACCTAGTTTGATGATCTGATGAACATACAGTGTTTACTTGGGCATTTAATATTTATTAAATGTTTATTAATTTGACTTTATAATATAAAGTCACTTTAATGAAATATTAAAATTATTAAATGGCGAGTTATAAAGTATTTAATACTTTATAAAAGAGGGGTTAAAATAATAATTAAATGAGCATTTAATTATTAATCAAAAGGGGACGCCATTTATTAAATATTTGTCCTAAGTTAAAAAGGGCGAAATTAATCATTTATTTAAATGATTATTAAAAGATTGCTTTGGGTCAAATTCTTGAAAGGAGATATATATACTGCCAAGACAAATCGAACTCATTATGAGATGATTATTGGATTGAGCATTTGTTTTGATGAGAATTTCTCTGAGAAGGAGAAGCCTAGGGTTTCTGTCTCTCAAGCCATTAAAGAACGATAAACTCTTTAGTGTTGCAGCCATTTGAGGTGGTGAAATATCCATTGAATTTGGCATTCAGGAGGGCTTCATCCAGAAGTTCTATTTGTGCTTAAAGGTGAAGATTTTATTTAGGGTTTGAAGATTATTGAAGGTCTTTCAAGTGCAGACCCGAAGATTCATCATTAGCAGCCGTTAACGATCAATTTCCAAGCTTTGTGTTGGCTGCTACAGTGACACGTGAACAGTACTCGTGCTACAGTGCACATGAACAGTGCTGTGCTACAGTATTGCGTGAACAGTAAATGCTACAGTGTTTGAGCAGATTTGTGAAAGATATTAAAGGGGTTTATTGCTGCTCTTTACCACTTCGTATCTTGCTACTACTTTATTGAAATTTGGGCTTATTTGAGAAGAAATTGCAAGTATATTGAAGGGCTTTCAAGCAGATTTAAAGGATTTCTATAACAGGTCTGAAGATACTCATTGATAGCCATAGCTGTTGCTATATTGGTGATTTCTGGGCAAAATATATTGCTTTGGAAGGCTATTTCATCTCCTTGGTGCTAGACGTGTTTTCCTTGCAGCAAAATGTTGGCATTTGGGTTGCTTCTACAACATGGCTGGGCATTTAATCTAATGAGGGTGTGCTGCTGTAAGTTATATCAGACTTTCCAATACTGCTGCTAATGCACTTTCAGACCAGCTTCTTGCTAGTTTGCACACCGGGTATGATATTGATTGTATTTCAAGTAAAATATTATGAATTGGAATGAATATGTTGTAATTGCAAACCTTGGTAAAACTGATTTGAGAATGAAATTATAAAGATTTGCTACAGCTGCTCTTGAATTATAATAATTAGCATTATTCTTTGTTGCCCATGCATTTCTATTTACTTGGAAAAGTCTTTGGAAAATATCTAACACATCAAGCATAGTTAATAAACCCAAAGTTTATTTAAATATAAGGCAGAAACTTGGTTTCGTTAGAGTCCACCAGGTGTGGGTTCTTACAACGCCCTTGAAGTTGCAAAGAAGACCATTCGTGCTTTTCAAGATAGAGAGAGGAAGTTTGATGAACTTTATCTGGAGTTTGAATCAATAAGAGTTACGTTGGAAGAAACTCAAATGGCATTAATGGAGGTAGGAAATCAGTTTGCTGATTTCAAAATTTTCACAAAGCAAGAGAATGCACATAAAGCCGAAAAAATCAAGCAAGTAATTTGTGAGCTTGATAGTCTTCGAGAAGAGTTTGACTTTGAAGGTCTCACAAGAAGGACTGAAGTTACAAGTGCAGATTTGGATCAGCAAGATGGATGGAATAACTTCCAAGTTTTTGACAATCCTCTCTTTGAAGAAGGTGATGAGGAAGATTATGACAATCCTCTCTATGAGATGGAAGATGAAACAGAGAATGAGACTGAGCATGGTTTTCAGTGCTTGGATACTTTGATATCAATCCATGAGGAAGTGCCATGTTTGTTGATTAGTAATGAATGCATAAGTGGGCTCAAGGGTGAAGATTCCATATGGGAGGTGTCGAAGCAAGGTAATTTCAACATCTATGACATCAAGATGTTGATGAGACAAGTTGTGCTAGCTGCTGGTAACTTCATTACAGCAGCAAGGAGTGATGATTTCAGACCGACTATTCATGAGGAATGGAGGAAAAGCAAACCTAAAACCGTTGTTGGCACTCTTGACAATCTATCCCTTGGATGGAACGATGTTTGGGCTCAAACTAGTCCGTTTTTGGAGTTTGGATTGAAGACAACATTTGTTTCGTGTTCCATAGATGTGAACGCTATCAAGAATTGGTTTCAGGGATTCATGAGTATGCACTTGGTTTTGACTAACAATCGGGAATGTATTGAGTTTTCTTTTCAGTACGTTGGAAATCATCTTCAGTTGGGTATCCATATTTGGGATCCTCAACGTGGCTTGATAGAGTTTATTACGTATGGAAATGACTTTTGGAGGGATAAGGATCAAATTTCCAGATTTGTTGAAGTTGTTCCCTTCTTTTCCAGCTACTTGATGGTTCCGTTTGTTCAACAACAAATGGATTGGAGAGAAATTTTGAATATGGGTTGGAGAGTTCAACGATCGGTAGTTCTTGGGAGTGACTTTCAACTCAGACAAGAGCAGATTTTGAGACACGAGCTTGCTGGTTGGAGGCAGACCAGCCACCTTACTTATGGAGTTACTTTCATTCAGGAGAGTTGGTTCCTCACTCCCGATCAAAGAAGTGGTAGTTTTCTGATGGAGATGGCTTTAGCGTGTTTTTCAGCCACTTTGGAGACTCTTGTGGTTGGAATTGTGAAAAACTTCTTCAAACTTCATAGTTGTGCCATGATAATTCAGTTGAGGCATAGGGAATTCATGTGGAGTCATGAGTATGAATTTGTTGCGCTCTTGCAAAGGATTGCCTTCCTCTTTGCAAGAAGATTTGAAGATGTCACATTTGCAGTCATGGTTCTGTTTGTTACCATGTGGAGGTATGCTGAGGAGTTCGATTTTGAGTTGAGTAGACTATCTTCCCTATTGCTTAGAATTGTGATTGACAGTAGTATGGTTGATATTGTTAATTCGGGACATTGTGGACATGAGATGTTGCATGATATTGATCTCAGTCCTTTAAGATCTTTCAGTTTGAGTATCATGGATGGTAACACTTTGGAGTTACAAGGAAGGGTAGTGCAACATTGGCATGAAGTTTTCACTGATGTGATCAGAGTGGTGCAGCTTCGGCATGGTGGGTCCTTCCTGAGACGGACTTGGGAACCTGGGATCATACTTGTTTTGGTATGGATCAATCTTAAATTTTCCGGAGTTGTGGTGGTATTGCTTGGGGACAAGCAATTTTGGGAAGGGCGGACTGTAATGTCCTCGTTTTTAGCACTACACCTTTCAAAGATTGATGGCCTTCTCCTGATGCGTTGTCGACAGGTCAGAGGCAGAATTAGGGTTTCCGACTGTTTGGTGGGTTCTCTTGAAGATTCAGGGTTCTGCTTGTTGGAATTTGGGTGTTTGGATTGCGGATTCTTTCTGGGTTTTCAGAGAGCTTCGCAGTGGTATGTTTTTCTTGGCATTCTGAGCACCTTCAGGAATTTACTATTTTTAGTAAATTCTATTTTTAGCAGTGGTCCAGTCAGCATCAGCTCAGTCAACTTTCCTCTTCTGGCAGTTCATTGGGTAATTCCGATTTTTGGCTTAAGGGGTTCATTTTGGAGAAATAAGTTATTTTAAGTCAATAATGTTTTATTTTATAAAATAACCCCTTGTCCTAGTAATATGACTTAAAAGTTGTTTTAAAGAAGGGGACTTGGAGGGTGGTCATCACATAATGATTTATTTTGATCTTTCTAAAGTCTAAATGCTCAAGTGAAATTGGATGCCTATTTTATGAAGAAATGATTTTAAATAAAGTCAAATTTAGCCTTGGAAAAGGGGTCGCCCAAACTTGGAGGGAAAAGAAGTCAAATTCAAAAGGGAATTAGGGCGCATCTTCTAGAAGTTTCTGGAGAGCCTTCTCAAGTCTATATAAGGAGGCAGTTGCTCTTCATTTCTTATCTTATGTTTGGAATATTGTTATGCTATCGAAATGGTGCTGGATTGCTTCGAGGAATGAATGCCTCCTAGCCTTGGCTCGACTTCTTGCTTGAAAGACAGCAACTAATGGAGAGTTAGATTGTAGTTGAGTGAGATTTTGCATTGTAGAAGTTGTTTTGCATTTGTAGTTCGGTTTCTTGCATTTTAATCAAATCTGGAGTTGCTGATTTTTGTATTGCAGATTGAAGTTTATACTCATAAGTCTTTGGGCGAATTTATTTTGGTTCTGGGTAGTTTACCCATGCATTTGCTAGCCTTGGGCGCCCCTCTATTCCAAGTTGCAGATTTTTTAGAGGTGTCTTGGAATTTATCTTGTTGGTAGAACATTTCTTGAGGCTGTACCATTCTGTTTTGCCTGGCAACTGTTTAGAAAAAAAAAATACTTAAATTTTTCAGCTGTTTCTTTGTCTAGTCTTCATTGTCATCAACCTAGCTTTTGTTTGCATCAAGTCTCATGTCATTCTGGCAAGTATTGAGTGAGTTGTGAGCATTTTAGTGGATTCTAGGGTTGCTGGTTATGCATATTAAGTTGTTGTTTTGTCATATCAGCTTGCGTAAAGTCTATCTTTTGAGTTGGGTTTGGGTTGAAAGTCTTTGTGATCATTGAGGAGACATTATACTATATTGTAGCATGGTTAGACTTTCTTATGCTATGTATTTGGTAGGCAAATCTCTAATTATTGTAAGCTGAACAGTAGTACTGTCAGCAATCTTACTTTTTCTCTGTTATTTCATTGTAATACCCACTGGATAAGTGGAAGAGGCTAGCTTGCCACCTATTTACTTTGATTTGCATTGTAATATCTTACATCTCCGCCCTATGGTAGCTCCATTCCCACTCCGGGTTTGAAAGCACATTCTGGGTGTTGAGTTTACTTTCAGCATAATAGAAGATAGGGATCCTCTGACCATATGCTCGTCGTCATCCAGCGCATTCTTGGTTAGAGTTATTTATTCAGCATTGCTTTGAGATCCTCTGACCATATGCTCGTCGTCATCCGGCGCATTCTTGGTTAGAGTTGAATTCCACATCGTTTTGGTTTAAGTGCTAACCCTAACGGATGTGTGTTGCTTTGCTTACTGTTATTGAAAATTTGAAAAATTTGGCTCGGAATATTTCAAAATCTACTGCCCAATCTACTCAATACGATGATCTTTCAAATCTGAAATGCATGTAGGAAGCTCGAATTGCAAATCTTTGACTACAATGAAGCTCAACTATGATTCTTGAAGTGAAATCACCAAGAATCCTCCAAACTATGTCTTCCAACAATGTAGATAATGTTGCCTGCAAGGGATTTCGTCCTCACAAACCCTAGAAGAAGAAGAATTGGCTCCTCCAACCAAAATAACAAAGATATCAACCAAGCATGTGGACAAATGAGCTCATTTCCCCTTTTATAACCATCCAAGGAAGCTTCTAGAGCTTAATTCAATTACTCACACTTTTAATTCAAACTTTAAGCTTAGGGAAATAATAAAGTGACTTTATTAAAATACTGCTTAAGTAACCATTAAAGTCACTTTATAAACTTTATTAATTTAATTAAATAATATTACCCTTCTGATTAATTTTGAGGGGCAATATTAAATAATTAAATTAATGACCTTATTAAATAATTACAATCCAAGGTCACATAAAAAGGGACATTACAGTCCTCCCTTCTTGGAGATTGCTTGCCCTCAAGCAATTTGCACCTGGATACCAACCAATTTACCACAACACCTGTAAGCCAAAGCAAAATACCAACTGCATTTGTCCACCAACCACTCGGATCCCAAATGAACTTGTAGAATGCTCCAACAAATATACTCTATATGCAACTGAAGTCCAAGACTCTATCAAGTTCTATCAATCAGCGAAGCAACCCACTCAAAATTAAAATTCGTGGATCCCAAATCTGGAAATCATCCTTATATAAATTGCTCATAGGGTTTTTCTCCACTTCTTGTTTCTTGAATTCAGTCATCCAAGAGCACAAAATATTTTTGGGTGCAACAATTAGTGGTCTCTCATATGGGTACTTGGTCTTAAATCTCTGAATAAAACCAATAACCTCATCATGCAATCTCCAAGTAGTGTAGTGATAAACTTCATGTATCATAACCTTCTATGGGTGTACTCCACCTAAATTCCATGGACAAATTGGGATTTTGTCATTCCTGATCCTTGATGGCTCCTGCTGTGCTACTTTGATTACAATTGGAATGCCAAACCAACCAAACTCTGCGTCTTTATCATGTATCCCAACAACATGACCATCCTGTAGAAGCAACTTAGAATACCAATAAGATTTGTCTCCTCACATAGAAGGAAACTCCTCGCACCAACCATCCATCCCACACTTGTGTATCATTCGCAACATAGTCAAATCAACTGTGAGTGGGTTGAAAGAAAAACAATATGCATACCGCACAATGTAAAAACTGTAGAATGTATCAGTAGGCTTCGTTGGGAATCCTGTACCAATACTGGGATCCAATACCTCACTATTCTCCCCACATGAATAAGGGGTCTCTCAAAGCAGAACATGGAGAGATGAGTTTGCATCATCATGCCAAACCCTCTCATCAAATCCAACTGACGAACACTCAATATGCTCTACCCCAAAGTCATCTTCATGCTCAACCTTGGTGATAGTAGAGTTGTGGTTGTCACTGGATGATTCTTCATCATTAAGTGACTCTTTTCCTGCTTTGTAGGGAGGAGAGTGAGTTAAAATTAATTCATCCACCTTCCGCTCTTCCACCAAGAACTTCCTTGCAAAATTGATGGCAAGGTTTCTATCGGAAAGTAAATGCAAGTAACCTAATTTTAGGACTTCAAGGTCATGCTTGACTTCCTACAAACTCGATGCCTTAAGTCCTACCCTTGGACCCTCTTGTCCCTCTTCAAAATGAATTTTCCAAATGAGATATTGAATGAACTTGTCTGTCGTATCAAAACGAACTAAGGTTTGCTAACTTCTTTTCTTGCTGAATACTCATCCTTAAGTGTCGATCCTAGAGGTGTATCACTCTGAAAATTATGAGCATTGCTTGCCATAACCATTTTCCCAAGACTGCCATCTGCACCCTCCTGTGAACATTTCTACTCCGATCTCAAGAGTTCAGAATTTTAATGTACTCCCAACCCATTATCAACATATGGAATTATCATGGTGTGGAGAGCGCTAGAATCTCCATGCAAAATCTCATCCAAGTCCATGGCTTGAGCCTCCAATGGGCTCTCAAGTAACTCATGATTCACATGATGCGAACTATGAGTACAAACAGAAATTTCAGAATCATATCTATCCTCGTGCCCATGCAAATCTGAGTGCTCCTCGTGCTTAACCATCACAAGAGGCTCCTCACTCAAATCTTGAGTGTGGACGATAGAAGACTTCACACTTCTATCTTCTTCATGTGCTATGGCTGCCATAGATGTTTGAACTATTGTAGTGGATGATGAAGAACGAACCAAACTCAATTCTAAACAAAGCTCATCAATCTGAATTTTTGCTTCTCGAAGGGCCACTTGAGTGGACTCCAAGGAACCCCTAGTGTTCATAAGCTCGAAGGTAAGATGTCAACTTCTTCCTTTTTCCCTCTCAATGCATCTGAATATAACTTAGTGAGGTTGAGGAGATGATCTCGATTTGAAAGATGTAAATAGTTTGGTTTCATTGCCACTAGGGCTTCTTTGATTACCTGTAAACTGGCATGAGAAGACTCCTCTCCGATACCTTTTTGTCTTCTCTCAAGTTGAGCCTCCCAAAGGTGATCTTCAATCAGTTTGTGAATTCTATCATACTGTGTCAATGCTCTGACAATCTTATCTTCATTAACCTTCAATTGGCTCTCCAAATTATGTGGACTAATGGACTTATGAACAACTACTGCTTCATGTGAAGAATCATCAGATTGGTCTTGATGCACTTGACTCACACAACTGTCTTCTTGTACATCATCATCCCTGCACACTTGCTGATTTGGAACTAGGGCAGCGCTAGACCCACACACAAAATCATCTTCAATACCATCATTAGGTGTTATAACACAAGAGGACTCAATTTGCTCTTCCAACTCAGCTAACTCATTGGATGATGTGATGCATTTTTCATGTAGACAAAGTGGGACAGCGTTAGAGTCACAGATGGAACCGTCAAAACAATCCAACTCTTCACAAGATTTATCAATCACAATCTCCAAATTACCCATTAGGAGACTTGTGTAATCTTTACTAGTATCATCAATTAGTTTTTTTTCCTTGCAACTCAAAGCGTCCTCCTGTTGGCACAACTCTACGTTGATTCCATCTTCTTCTTTGAACCCACATATGTGATTAGGAGTCCAATCCTCTTGACATGAAAAGCAATGCTGATCTCTTCTTATTCATTTTTTGCTCTTTTTGGGTGATCCTAGGACCTATATACCAAATGAGATTAGTTCTTCAATGAATTGTTTCTTGAACTTCTCAATTTTCTGCTCAACCAATCTTTTTGAGAAATCATAAGCTGCGGTTGAGACATGTTGCTCCTTTCTCCAAATGACCAACAAATCTAAGTGCAACTGTTTGTAAATATTATCATCTTCATCTAAAATTAGGGACAAAATAGTTAGCATGCTTGTTTTAACATTGTATGAATGTCGTCTCTTGATTTTGGTTAAGAAGCAGTGGAACATCTGAAGAATCAAATCATCACACCTAAGATCAGTCATAAAGACACATGGCCTAACCCTGCCATAATTTCCAAAATTTTAGCTCTCTTTCTGGAGGTAGGGCCTTTGACATTGTGTAATCCATGAAAGCTCTCCACAATCAGCTGAAATTTTTACCTTATAATGTCATCATCATAGGGCTCTTCAAGGACTGTAAGTCTTGTGACTTCACTAATGCAAGTGACAACTGCAAGTCTTACCTCCTCATCATGATGTCTCATAAGCACTAGTTTAACCAAAGAGTGCACCAATGGAGTCATAGCTTGATGCATCAACTGAGAAGGTAATTGATTAATCTTGCATAGACAGTTTCCTGCTTCCTCCAATGTGCTAAGAACTTCTTTTGACTGAGGTAAATGTTCTAGCTTCTTACCTATGAGTTTCAGCTTCTCTTGAAAGACTCTGGTAGCCTCTTGTTCTTCCCACTAGGTATTCCATCTTTTTTAAAAAGCAACTTGATTTTGCCTCATAGATTCAAGCAAAGAGTTCATTTGATCATTGAGAGTAGCCATGATGCCCAATTGAAATTCTGATCGGAAATTGACTACCTGCAACAAGGACCAATTGCCCAACAGGTTGGCAGGATTTTGGGCTTTGATACCATTGTAATATGCAGCCCTGTTTTGCCTTGTTTTTTTTTGTTTTGATGAATATTTTGTGATATATTTGCAATATTTGATACAACAATATAATGCAGCAAAATAAAAGATATTGCAATAATACTTTCAAATCAAAAACTGAACATTACATAGGGACATAATTGAAAATTCCAGATTTTTATATCAGCTTAGATACTTAGTATTTTCAGAAAATATCAACAATCCAGTTCATTAAATATTCCCTATTATCTAAAACAACAATACCCAAAAAATCTGGGAGTTACAAATTATGAACTCACAGGTAAGATATGCCTTGAAACCCTTTGAAAATGGATGCTAGTTGCAAGTAACACCTCCAATGGAAGAGATGATGCCAACACAGTGCTCTCCACTCCTAGGCGATATCTCCAGAAGCAACATGCTTTCCCAAAACCCTAACCGCCCCTTCAAATACTCCAAACTCCTCTCAAAATGTATGGCCATCTCTAGAAAATGGTACGGTCAGTATGAGAGCCACTATTGCTCCCCAAATCTGCTGCTAATGATCTCCAATCTGCTCAATGGGATGATCTTTCAAATCTGAAATGTATCTATGAAGCTCGAACTGTGAATCTTTGACTGCAATGAAGCTCAATTGTGATTCTTGAAGCGAAATCACCAAGAATCCTCTAGACTGTGTCTTCCAACAGCATAGAGAATGTTGCCTACAAGGGATTTCGTCCTCACAAACCCTAGAAGAAGAAGAACTGCCTCCTCCAACCAAAATAACAAAGATATCAACCAAGCATGTGCACAAATGAGCTCACTTCCCTTTTTATAACCATTCAGGGAGGCTTTTAGAGCTTAATTCAATTTCCCGCACTTTTTAATTCAAACTTTATTAAATTAATTAAATAATATTACCCTTATGATTAATTTTGAGGGGCAATATTAAATAATTAAATTATTGACCTTATTAAATAATTAAAATCCAAGGTCACATAAAAGAGGACATTACAATATGTATCATATCAAGACAAACTCACATGTTGGAGTATTTGATGGAAATGTTGTCATCAATTATAGATGTTCAAAAATGCAACTTTTAGGGCTTTAGAGGTCGATGTTGGCCTCAAACAAATGTCAAAATAGGCCTTAACTAGAGCAAGCTGGTTATGGCAACATGGACCTCTTTGAGATCTACAATTAAAAAAAGGGGGCTCAATCAACTTCTTAGGTCCAAATTTATGGCCTTTAGAAGCTGGGCCTCCCACATTGGAAATGTAAGAGCATCTATAACACATAAGAGAGTTGTTATAGGGAGTTACACTTGTTGACCATCTTATGATGCTTTGTATGATACGTCATAAGACATCTTTGAATGAGATAATGGAGCCAAAATGGAGCACCCAAGTTGGTGAGTGGATTATGATGAGCTTATGGCAACTGAAAGGAATATGCTATTTTTAGCTAATGGATTTATCTTGGAATTTGGGTTTTGGATTTTTGACTAAGGGATTTGGGTGCCACATTTTGGCTGGTTTTAGCTCATTGTTTCCTAATTACCATTTGATGGTTTCATGTGTTACCTTTATTTATTATGTGCTTGAGTTGGAGGTTTCATAGAGAGTTTTATAGGTATTGTTATGCTGTTAGAACTGCTTCAAATTTTTTCTTGTTGATACTCCTGTAAAGGATTAGACTCTACAAGTGTATTGTAATCATAGTAACGAGACTCGGACTCGGCTCGGACTCGGCTAGGGCGACTCGACTCGGGACTCGGGGACTCGGGACTCGGACTCGGCGCAGACTCGGCAAAATGAAAAAAAGTTGAAAAAAACCTAGAAATTTAGAGATTTTTAAGGATTTAAAACTTGTTTCAAGCACCCTTTATTGAATACAACACAAATAAAAGCAAATTTGATCACATACACAAGTATACAACGATCACATAAGTATAAAGTACACAAATTGTAGTTGCGCTGCTGAAGGAAATAGCATACTTAGATATATAGATTATAAAACTAGTCAAATGTATACAAAAGTCATGGAATATGAAATCCATAACATCAAATGTTCCATACAAATATGAAATATCAAAACAATAGCTATGACTCTATGACTCTATGGCATAGTGGAGCCAACATCCTTCCTACGAAGGCGTCTAACGCTCCTGGATGATGTTGCAGCTGCAGCCATAGTCTCTGCCTCTGTCTGAGTCTCCATGCCACTCTCACCAACAGCAGCTATGTCTCCTCGTGCTCTAGCCTCCTCCTCAGCCATGGCTACAACCTCAGCCTCTCTCTCTGCCTGGTCCACCCAATCAAGGTCCTCGTCACTAAAGACTGCATCTGTAGCCTCAGTGGTCCACTCAGACTGTGGATCAACCTCATCTAGATTGATCGGGGTGTTGTCGTGGTCAAAAAGCTTCTTGTATCTGAGCCGAAGGTTGTAATGAACATAGACCAAGTCATTCATCCTCTCCACTGTCAATCTATTGCGCTTCTTGGAGTGTATGTGCTCAAACATACTCCAATTGCGCTCACAACCAGATGAACTGCATGGCTGGCTCAATAGACGAATGGCAATATTCTGCAGGTTCCGTGCATCAGAACCAAACAACCTCCACCAGCTATCTGAGATGAGAAAAAGAAACAAAATCAATCTCATTTCAAGTTTCAAGTTCAACATTTAATAATAAAATACAATATAAAAAGATGACAATTATGCCCTTAAATATATTTTTACCTGGTAGTAATGTTGTCCTACTGTCTATGGTCATTTGACGTGCAAAGAAGTCTCCTCGTGCCTTACTGAAGGCATCTATCTCCTGCACTATCTGTGTAGTAACAGCGGGCAACATCCGCTCTATCGTCGAGTAGAGCCCACTAAGAATTTCTCTATCTCCACGGATATCACGGCGGAATTGGAAGGCCGGATTTAAGAAACATGCGGCTGCATGGATGGGCCTATGAAGTTGGTTTTGCCATCTCCTATCAATGATCTCCCAAATGGGACGATACTTATCCTGAACTCCACCATAGACTGATCTAATGGCCTCTTTGGCCCTATCCATGCCCTCATATATGTATCCCAGTGCGGGCTTCTCCCCATCTGCAACTCGTAGGAGAACTAGCAAGGGCTCAATAAACTGCAAAGTGCAAACATGTTTCACAAATAAGTGTGAATGAAAATAAACAAATAAAAGATATGATTAAAAATTAAAACATAATAAAGAATTAAATTTTACCTTCACAATCTCCTCCACTGGTGTCCAAAACCCTTGCTCATCAAAAATGCAATTGGCCACACCAATCCCTGCAGTGCTTGTAGAAAACGATGAGGAAGACCACTCCTCACCAACAAACATGCGCCTTAAGGCTGCCTTTGACCGAATCAAGGATTGCAACGTGATAAAATTAGTTGCAAACCTAGTGATGCCAGGACGAGACAACTCCCTCAACCCCGTGTATTGCCTCATAAGGTTAAGCACCCATGTGTGATTGTATATAAATTTGCAAATGTTTCTACCTGCATCCACACATGTTTTGATCCATGGGAGCTTGCCAAGATCCTCCATCATGAGGTCAATGCAATGGGCGGCACATGGAGTCCAGAATATAGTAGGGTGCCTCTCCATCAATAATCTACCAGCAGCAACATAGTTTGCTGCATTATCTGTCACCACTTGCACTACATTCTCTTCCCCCACATCAGCTATCACCTCCTCTATAGCCTCACACAGATATGTGGCATTTTTGAATTGGGCAGAAGCATCAATGGACTTAATGAAAATGGTGTCACTTGAAAGAATAAGCAAAACCAGTTATTCAATAAATTAAAAAACAAAAATCAGCCATATTAAATTATTAATCACTAAATCAAATTCAAATTTCAATGCATTGAGGGAAGTACAATTACCTCCGGAGGACACTAGAAAATTAAGCAGCGTCCTATTTCTCCTATCGGTCCAACCATCAGTCATGATGGTGCAACCAATCCTCCTCCACTGCTCACGCTGCTCCTCTAATTGTGCTTTCACATCTGCCACTTTTTGACTCAAAAGTGGGCCCTTTAATTCATCTTCAGAAGGGGCTTTGAACCCCGGCCCACATATGGTTATGGCATCAACCATGTTTTGCCAAAAAGGTGACCTAAAACATGTCATAAATAAATTAATAAGTTACTTACATAAGTATTGTAAAATGAAAAGTTTTAAGATTTTAACTGCACTAAATTTGAATTCGATAATGAGATACATCTAGATTCTAAAATAATAAATTTTAAAACAATTAAACAAAAAAGAATTACCTGGCTAATGGAAGGGAATGGTGCAGTAGTACCAAAAGTCTGCAATTGTCTTTTTTGCTGCATCATGTACATCCTTGTTCCAACCCATGCTCTCAAGTGACGGTTGGGAACCAGGAGTAGTGCGTGGTACAAAATATGAGTCCACCCTAGATTTACGAACTCTAGGGCCAATAATACTACCACTACCACTACCACTAGCAGTACTAGTGCCACCAGCAGTAGGAGTATGCACAGGGATAGCTGGTGCAGAAGCAGTACCACTAGCACAAGCACTAGCACTAGGACGGTATGGAGGCATGGAAGAAGCATCTCCAACAGCACCAAGTCCATGTCCAACTCCCAAACTCACCAATTCATGCTTCTGTTTTTTTTTCATCTCTTTTTGCAATTCAAAAGTTTCTAATTGCACCTGCACTTCACGGACAGCCTCAGGAGGTGCTATAGGGCATCCCGCTGCATCATGGATGGGAATGCGTGCAATATGGTATTTTAATCGATTTATGCCTCCATGATATATTGTTTTGCAGTATTTACATTTTGCTTCCCCTTTTTTCATTCCGGGAAAGATTTCAGCATGTTTCCAAGCAGGGTCTTTTCTGCCTGGGGTTTGAGACATTGTGAAAATAATAATATGTTTTGATTTGCAAATGAATGTGGCTGCAATAACAAGTAGGGTTTATAAAATTATTTATATTGCAAGTAGGGTTTGTAAAAAAAAAATGCAAACTAAAAAAAACAATGATTTTTCAAATTACAATGAATTATTTGTTAAAAAAACACAAAAAAAACCAATAAAAATCAAACTTACCTCTTATATTTGGCTTGGAATGCAATGCAAACTCCTCCCAATCACTGGTAATGAGCTCTCAATGCACCTTCTTGCTGTTATGAAGCTTCCCAAATGGTATGTGGCCCTGTATTTGTCTTCAACAGCTTGCTGGTTGCCCTCTCTTCTCCTCTTATTTTTCCTCACAACTCTCTCTTCTCCTCCTATTTTGCCAAATGAATGAAATGAGGTTGCTTTTAGGGTTGGGGAGATAATATAACACAAAAAAAATAAAATTAAAACATCAAATTTTATGATTTTTTGTTCACTTTTCTTTCTGCATTCGCCGGCCGCGTCCAGGGCTCGGGACTCTCCGGGAAGCGGCGAGTCTGGCGAGTCCGGCGAGTCCGGCTAGGACTCGGTAGGACTCGGCCGCGTCCGCGTCCGGGCTCCCAGGACCCGGCCAGGTGTGCTCGGCTCGGGACTCGCCGAGTTTGGGCGCTTCCGGGCGAGTCTCGTAACTATGATTGTAATCATTGATTACTGAATAATACATTCAGTTGCTTTGAAGTGTGGGTGTTTTCTCTTTGAAGCGTTTTGCACACGTAAATCATTGTGTTATGGTATATTGGTTTTGTGTTTATTTCCTTGTAGCTATATGATCAATTTAATTTTTGCAGATACCTCCACATAGATCAGTGTAGGAAGTGTATGCCTCACCTCTACTTCTTTTCATTTGATATCAAAGCTTGTTCATCTTGGGTCTTAGGTGTTAGGGACAAGGTTTTTTGTTCTAATCATGATTTGCGCTAAAGGGGATCTTGTTGCAAGAAAAATAGCAAGCACATTGAGAATAGAGATGGAGAGATTTATAGGCACTAACTTTGAGTTGTGGAAGCTCAAATTGGAGGATATGCTCATAGACAAAGATCTATGGGTTGTGTATCTAGATCTAAACCCACAACAATGTCACAAGCTGACTAGAATCTATTAGACAAAAAGGCAAAGGGCCTTATTAGGCTTTGCTCAACGGATTTTTCTTGTTGAATGGAACATGAAGAAGCAACTACACAAGCTCTTTGGAAGAAGTTGGGAGACTTGTACTTGGTTAAATCCTTGGTTAACAAACTTTTCCTAAGAAAGTTGTACACCTTGAGAATGAATGATGGTGGTTTTTTGGTTGAGCCTTTGAACGTGTTCAATATGATTGTGACCTAGTTGCACTTTGTTGGAGTGAAAATGGAGGAGGATTGTTGCATGACACTTCTATGTTCTTTGTTGGACTCGCAGGATTAGTGGGTGATGGCAATTGGGAACATTGCCTCGAAACACAAAATGGATGAGGTAGTGGTTGTTTACTCTTGGAGGAGATGAACCAAAAATCTTCCAAATCTACCAAGGATGCCCTATTCATTTATGAAAGATTGAAGGAGAAAGGCAAGAAGAAAGATAAGAAGAGAGAAAAGCCTATATCCAAATCATGTGGGAGATCCAAATCTCTTGGAAAGTCCAAGGCAAGTGTTGGAATTGTGGCAAGATTGGGCATTTCCACAAAGACTGCAAAGAGGAGAAAAAGACAAAGAAAAAGAAAAATGATTCAAATGATGAGTTTGAAAAATCTTCTCAAGACAATGTAGATGCTTTTGTCAAGACCTTGGCAACTCATGCATTGGAAGGTGTGTGATTGATAAATTTAGAGCTTCCTTCCATATGACCTCCCATCGAGGGTGGTTTTCAAAGTATGAAAAATATGATAGCAGGAATGTGTAACTTGGTGATGATTCTCATTTGAGCATAGATTCCTTGATGGACGAGTGAAGGGGATCAATAGTGTGCTTCGCATCCATGATTTGGCAGAAAATCTGTTATTAGTTAGCAAACTCAATGATGTGGGCGTGTAGATTGTTTTCTCTAGTGGAGGGTGCAAGATGGTGTGAGGAGGTATGGTGCTCACTAAGGGTGTTGATGTGGGAACTTTGTTTCACTTGGATGCATGCACTATCTAGTGGAATAATTATTTTGTTCTTGTAGTGAAAAGATTTGCAAAAACTACACCTTTACCATCAAAACCAACAAAGAGGAATCTTGTGTTTGCTCCCAATGGTCATACCATCTAGGTACCCAGGCAAGCTCTTTCTTTTGAAAGCAAGTTTGTTGTAGAGAAACCAATGCTTTGGCAAGAGAAAGGGTCATATAGGTGAGAATAGTCTAAGGATCTTGAAAAAAATCTTGTCGAGGGTTGGAATGATTGTGCTCTTGTTTGATTTTTGTGGACATTGTAGATATGGTAAACAAAACCGCATTGAGTCTTATGTTACTTCTCAAAAATCTTTTGGGGTGTTGGACTTGATTGATTTAGATGTATTTGGCTTTGTTTAATGTTCCTTCAATTTCTAAGTCTCTGTATTATGTATCTTTATAGATGCTTATTCTAGAGGGACTTGGGTCTATATCCTTTGGGACAAATCTTTTGAGGTGTTGGAGTTGAGTCATTCAGATGTATTTGGTCTTGTTAATGTTCCTTCAATTTCATGTCTTTGTATTATGTATCGTTTTTAGATGTTTATTCTAGAAGGACAAGGGCATATTTCCTCAAGAGAAAATCTTAAGTCTTTAGTCAGTTTAAGGAGTTTAAAGCTCTTTTGGAAAATCATACTGGTAGGAAGATTAAGGTTTTGAGGAATTGTGATGACTGTGAGCTTAGTTCCACAAATTTTGTAAAGAGCGTGGAATTGAGAGACATAAGACAACTCCATATACCCCTTAGTAGAATGGAGTTGTTGAAAGAATAAGCATGATGTTGGTGGAAATGGCTAGGAGTATGTTTAATGGAGTTGGGTTGGAGCAAAAGTTCTAGATAGAAGTGTTTGCTATGGCTTGTTACCTAATTAATAGGTATCTTGCATTAGCTCTTGTTGATAAGATTCCTATGGAGGCATGAACAAAGGCCTCATTACATCTTTGAGTTTTTGGTTGTGAGGTATACACACATGTTCCTAGGGAGAAGTGAACAAAGTTGGAGAACAAGGTAGTGAAATGTATCTTGCATTAGCTCGTGTCTTTATTATAAAATGGATGTAGATTGATTCTTTATTATCACATTGTATGCAGATGATATGCTGAATTTTTGATAACTGTAAGGACATGATTTGTGATTTGAAGTCTTGATTTTTAGCACAATTTGACATGGACTTGGGGGTTTCCGAGTATATCTTAAGTATAGAGATCAAAAGAGATAGAGTGAATAGAAAGGTTTGGTTGGGCTAGAGTAAGTATGTGAACTTTTTATTGCAACATTTCAGCATGACAAATAGTAGACCATTGAGCGTTCCTACTTTTATGGGAACTAAGCTTTCATTTGATTTTGAACAATGCCTTATGACACCCATATAGATGGAGGATATAGCTTGTGTTCTTTATTCCAATGTAGTTGGGAGTTTGGTGTATGCAATGGTTTGTACTACACCATACATTGCCCAAGTAGTTGGAGTCTTGAGCCACTTTATGGCTAATGTTGGATGAGATCATTGGGATACACTTAAGAGAGTCTTTAGATGTTTGTGGGGTACCTCTGAGTACTCTATAATCTGTGGATATTTGTGGATTTGTGGACTCAGTCTAGGCAAGTGTAATGACCTGAACTCCGGATTGATGGATTTTTTATTTATTTCTTATTGGACTAACAAAGTTTGTCATCCAATACTATTAGGGTAAGCTATTGAGTTCCAAATTATAAATGAGATAAAATGGACTATTGTATGTAACACATTTTTATCAATTCTATCATAATTCAGAAATGGAAATTTGACAATAAAATATAATAGCTGTTTTTAATTTAGACTTTAAAATCATGCTTTTGAATATGCAATAGGCTTAGACCTGTGTTAGTTCTCTGTTTCTGATTTATCAATTAAAATCATGCGTTAGCTTTGAATATAAATCTACCTATGTATTATTGGTTTATAGGCCTTGAAATCTGATTACTTTTTCTGAATATTTTCTTTATAAATATGCAATTTGACTTCTTGGAGCCTTTCATGATTTATACAATTGTTGTGTATGCTTCCATGGGTGATTACTAGTTGCTCATCTAGAACTATCTGAATCTGAGAATAAATATTTAAATTTGAATTCTACCTCCCTGCTCCCTTCCCATTTCTCATTGTCTTTTTATATCTTTCAACCTAAATGGAGATGTCTCTTCAAAAAGAGACGACCTTGTTCAAGAGAGATGACTTTCCATAATTACACCATTTCATTTAAATGATGTTTGCCTTAATAAATAATGATTGCTGTTTAAATAATTATTTATTCATTCTTCTTTGTTTTACTTGATTTCCTTTGCTTGATAAAGAGAGCCCAATAACTCAACCAAGTATGAGAGCAGCACCCAGTAGATATACTCCATCCCAGCATGAGCCACGTGAGTAACATTTTACGGTATGCTGCAAATGAGACAAATTAAACTAGGCGGCACACAGTAATATGAACTCGTCCAGGAGATACGGTGGCTTGACCTCTGATAATTGTGCACTTTTATTTATCGCTGCATTGGAATTATTGTCTTCTATTCGTAGTCTTATGTTTAATCACTATAATTCCAATATAATTGAAATTGTCCACTTCTAAGATTTGTTTTAGATTCACAACTTCATAAGATCGGGATAAACATTCAGCTTACCATATATGGTCGGCCATACAATTTATTTCTAGTTCCTCCCGTCACGATGTCTAGAAATCGCAAGAGTCTCAACATGCCTTATTAATTCCTCCGGCATAATATATTTTGATCGTAGGAATCTAGCAAAGGTTGTGTATCATGAAGTTGAACATCCATAGATTTTGAATACGGGTCAATTGTAGGGTTTGAGCTCTCCAACTGTGTTCTACTATAAGTGAAACTTGGACTGCTCATTGATTCAATATAATAATCAGTTTTTAAAATATGTAGTAAATAGACTCAAGAGTTCGGTGAGAGAGTCGTCCTTTATCATCTAGCACTCCCAAATGGGCTATGTAGGATACCACTACCACAACCTTCAAATACATGCCCCAATATTTGTTGAGAGTTGATACGCCAAGACACGCCCAATATGATTCACCTGATAGAAATTAATAATTAATAAGATATAATTGGAAATGTTCAGTATTTAAGATAACCTCAAGACAGATATCTGCAATTATCGTCCAGGAATATCAACTAGCAATAACGATATTCAATACTTGTCCATTCTAGAAGACGAATGTAAGCGATCCATTTGAATAAACCAAACCTTACAATTTCGATCTTTTGCATTTTTTTCTCCAAAGGAGACTCATGAAATTGCCAAAAATGGGACATTACAACAAGAGATGTTGACAACAGAAGATCAACTAGTGGATGTGTCTATTAGTTGGATGAGTAAGTGACATGCTATGGTTGCTTTGTCAAGTATAGAGGTTGAGTACATGGTAACTACTCATGCGTATAAGGAGGCTATTTGGCTTAAGAGATTATAATTAGATGTGGGGTTGAGTCAAGGAGCTATCGGAGTTCTTTGTGATAGTTAGAGTGCCATATGTTTGGCAAAGAACTCAACCTTTTGTGTAAGGATGAAGCACATAGATGTCCAATACCATTTTGTTGGTGACACGGTAGTGGATGGAGGGTGATGCTAGAGAAAGTTGACACTTTGAAGAATGTCGTAGATGCATTGACAAAGTTAGTTAGCACAAAGAAGTTTAGGTGGTGCAGTGAGTCTATCCTAGTGGATAGTTGATAGCATTTGTACACCCTTTGCTTTTGTAATGTGTTTGACAAGTGAGGGAATGTTAGGAAAGGTGTCTTAATCTTGCATCCTAATGTTAAGAAGAAAAACAAATGCAAATTTTGGGCTATAGAACACAAAAAATACAAATTTTAGGGCTCTAGAGGTCAATCTTAACACTCCAAAAAACTCATTATGGGCCTTAATTGGAGAAAGTGGATTACGACAACATGATGATCTTCAAGATCTACAATTTAAAAAAAGGGGCTTAGTTAGCTTTTTGGATCAAAAGTTATGCCTTCTAAAAGTTGGGCCTCACACATTGAAAATGTTAGAGCATCTATTATACATAAGAGAGTTGTAAGAGGGAGTTTCACTTGTTTTTAGAGCATCTATTATACATAAGAGAGTTTTAAGAGGGAGTTTCACTTGTTTATAATTATTAACTAATGATGCATGTTATGACACATCATAAAGCATCTTTAAATGCAGATAATGGAGCCAAAATGGAGTGCCCAAGTTGGTGATTGGATTATGACGGGCTTATGATAGGTGGAAGAAATGTGCTATTTTTAGCCTATGGACACATCTTGGGATTTGGTGTTGGATTTTTGACTAAGGGATTTGGAATTCACATTTGGTGTAGTTTAAGCTTATGGTTTCCTACTTACTACTTGATAATTTCATGAATTGCTTTCATGTATTGGTTTTCTAAATCAAAAGTTATGGCCGCTGAAAGTTGGGCCTCACACATTGAAAATGTAAGAGCATCAATGACACATAAGAGAGTTGTAAGAGGGAGTTACAATTGTTGACCAACTAATGATGCATGTTATGACATGTCATAAGGCATCTCTAAATAGAGATAATGGAGATAAAATGGAGTGCCCAAGTTGGTGATTAGATTATGACAAGATTATGGTAGGTGGAAGCAATATGCTTTTTTTAGCCTATGAACTCGTCTTGGGATTTGATTGTTGGATTTTTGAATAAGGGATTTGGATGCCATAGTTTGAGTGGTTTTAGCTGATAGTTTCATACTTAGTATTTGATGGTTTCATGTATTGCTTTCATGCAGGTGGTTTTAGCTCATGGTTTCCTACTTACCATTTAATAGTTTCATGCATTGCTTCTATTTATTGGGTGCTTGAGTTGGAGGTTTCATGGTGAGTTTTACAAGTGTTGTTATGTTGTTAGAATTACTCTAGATCTCTTGTTGATGATACTCTATAAAAGCATAGACTTTGCATGCGTATTATAATGATTGATTATTGAATAATACATTGAGTTGCTTTGGAGTGTGGGGTTTTTCTCTTGAAAGGGTTTTCCACATGTAAATCATTGTGTTATAGTATATTGCTTTTGTGTTTATTTCCTTGTAATTGTGTGATCAATTTAATTTTTGCACATAGCTCATCTCATTGATTAGTTGGGTGCCATATTCCATACCTCTACTTCCTTTCCTATCTTATGTGCATAGTAGTTTTTTTCTTTTTATACTTTTTCCTTTTCTCCTATGTGTGTGTTTGTAAGTATCAATTTTGCCTAAGAGTGCTATTGCGTTCCTCGTTTGCAATAGCAATATAGTAGCATACCTAGTGCTAGTGAAATTTCTTATCATTGAGAGTCTTTTTAGCCTTAGGGCCTAATATGAGGTAGTCCATCTTTTATCTGATTATGCTTACGAATGTGTATCCTTTTAGCTAGTTTTTCTCTAGAGAGATTGTCTGATTAATATTTTCAAAAGTGATTTATGTTTTCCTTAACAAGCATGCAGTATGGGCTCTACTTTCAAATTCTAATTTCTAATTCATACTCATCTATTTTAATAAGTGCCATAAACATATTTTTAGGTATTATCCGAAAGATCAAAAAGAATTCTTCTGAATATTTGAGGTTGTGATATGGATGGTCCTAGGTGTAGAAGATGACATTAAGACTTTTTCACATGGATAGAGATAGGTTGTATATATTAACAAATGAGTAAAATTATGTATGCCAATGTATATATATACATGGACATTTTAGGCAGCATGTTGACATCGTTTGAATGCTTAGATGAAAGGTAAAATGCTAGTAGTTGGTTCCTATATTTTTTCCCTGATTATTTAATTCCATATTATGTGACAGTCTAGCTAATTTGCTCCTTATTGAGAAAATCTAAATAACGTTTTAGGATTTACATATTTTGATGAACAGTCAAAATTCATTTTTTTTGTTTTGGGAAGCTTGTCATTCTTTCAGTTCTAAACACTCAAAAAATCAAGACCTTATATTGTAGACAACATCCTTTTCTTGTTGATAGGTGCATAATTAAATGTACCTTTTTTAATTACTATTTGCATGGTTAAGATAAACCAGTAAATCTCTTTTAAATTTTTAATAATCCAAGTTCTCCTTCTGTACTATTTGCAACTCAAAACTGTTAATAGAAAAAAATCAATGTTTGTGATTGTTTGCTTTGACTTACATAAAATTCTGGAATCTTTTAATATTCACCAGTTGAGTTTACAATAGATCTTACATTTGTGTGCTTCTTGGGTGCTTTTTTTTTCAATAGGTAAAGAATCTCAAGCAGCAGTGTGAAAGCAAAGATGCTAAATTTGAGCAATATGAATGTGAAATCCAAGAAGCACGGGCACTTGCTAGGGAGGAAACTACCAGGTGTAAAGCTGCAAAAGAGGTTATCAGAGTCTTAACTGGACAGGTATGTTATCTTTCCATTCTTTCTTTATGGTTTTCTTGTGGTTGATGATTGATGCGGTATGTAGTTTTTTGTAAATCTTGGCTTTATAGTTACAAGTGCATCAGACTACCCATTGTTATGCTCTGTTGAGTAAACATGAAAAGTTCAATTTGATCATTTATATCTGCCTCTTGGTGACGGTATTCTGATTTATATATACTTGCCTTTAATTTGAGCTAGAGTGTCTGATCTGTTATGCAGGATCACATTATGAGCTTTATGAAGCCTCCAACTTGCTCATTTAATCCAAAATGGAAGAGTGTTTTGCTCAAATTTGTAAATATTTTGCATGGCCATGTTACTTCTTTCTGAGTCAAACTAGAGATTTTTTGTTGCTGCCAATACAGGCACATTGTTTTTAGGATAAAAATATTTTTTTGTTTCTGTTATTTTGGCTATATCACAGCCATTCCTTTCACAGCAACCACAAAATAGACATTAATCACAAAGATCTATCATCAATTAACTACATAAGATCTGTTTTTACTAATTTGATTTCAGCCTTTCTATCTAGCATAGAGAGATACATATATGTGCTTAAAAAATAGCCCTTTCTTTACCATGACGTTGGATGATGAATCTTCCTTTGGCTTTGATGTTGCAACCACAGGGGCCTAAATCTATCTTTGCCACCCAAGAAGTTGAAAGATAATTGTTAATATTTTCTAATTGTAAGATTTGATTAAATAGCCTACCCAAGATGCAAATGAATGAAGGAAAGCAAATACAAAAATAAGAGATGAGCAAGAATAAACTGTATTCTACTCAAGAGCTATAATGAGCTTGAGAATTGGAATGAATGGTGTAAGATTACAAAGTTAACCCCTTGGTTATATAGGCCAAGGTGAGGGATAAGATATCCTTAGATTATGACAAGTGTCTTAATCTTATGATATGAGACATAAAATGGATAAGTATCATTAGATTGTGACAAGTGTCTTAATCTTATGATATGAGACATAAAGTGATAAATATCCCATGTGGACCCTATGTAAACTTAAGTAATAAGGTGTGGAAAGGACTTAAGTGGATAACTAGCTAGGAAATGAACTAGTTAGATAAAATACCCTTTTCACACCAACACCCCCCCTTAAGTGCAACTTAGGGAGAAGTATACAATGCAAAGATGCAAATATGGGGCCTAACTATTAGGCTTGATGAGGTACCATGTACATATAAACCTCTCACAAATGGAGAAAAAGAGAAAACCTAGTGGGACAAAACTCCTCTCCAAAAGAGAGAGAAAACAGTGAAAACACTCTCGAAAAAATGTGAAGGACAAAACCCCATGTGAGGAAAAATGTCCCCCCCCCGATAAGAGAGAATGAATAGAGAAGGTCAAGTGAACCCCCCATGAATCTACGATATCTTGTATTGATGGTGGATGCTCAACATAGAACTTTGAAGATGGTCCAAGATCGTCGAATAACATTCCTCCCCTTAGGAAGAAAACAATACATGCAAGATATATTCTCATTCATAAAAGGAATAAGCCTCTAGAATCAACTCAAATGTCAGTGTTAGGAGTCCCAATCTTAACTAAAGAAAGTGACAATGTAGAACAATGTGAAGGCTGATGTAGAGCATCAATCGAAGATGATGATAAGTCCTCCAAATGTTACTCCAAAAGATGCCAAATGATGACAAACATTGATATAAAGAATCAAGTACCATTGCAGAAGATGTCAACATGAATGGAGATTGAGTTGAAACTATCAATTCATGAGTATCTGTCACTATGAAAGCATATAAATGTGAAGATGGAGCAAGAGGATCAAATGTACCCATTTACAAAAATAGGAAAGGAGAAAGCCCATTGAAAACAAAACTCTTAGCCATTGATGTCCAAACTCCAAAAAATAGATGAAGTTGTAACTGCCGATGAAGAAGTGCTAATGAATCCTACACTGCAACAAGAATAAGATAAGAATCAAAGAGACCACTGCACGAGTATCAACAAGATACTCTCGAATACTCGAAATTACAAATTTGATACATAGTTTGTATGAGTATTACTAGTTTTGGACACTACTCAACTAGATATTAGTTGAAAATACAGGTACCAAGTCTCTAGATGTAAAACCGGACCCTCTGAATACAAGGAGATTGCTTTCTTAATAAGAGTGTCTATATGGTATCTAGTCCATCACACCAAAATGCGTGGGTAACTAGCCGCTGCAATGGGATGGTTGAATCTTATAGTGGCTTTGTTTCTAAAGATTATCACAATCCTCAAAAAACACTCGTGAAGTTTGCAAGATTACACCTCCATCCTTTATGCAAGCTAGTAATCCATCTCATTATATGTTCTAAGCTGGTTGTAATTCAAAGTTATTCCAACTTTCCTGGTTATTCAAACTTAACTTTTCATTCAATTTATCAACTCCTCTGCATGATCACAGTAATAGTTTGCCAAATGATCAAAATCAGGATTGACCTCTTTGTAGCAATGCTTTATTGTAAAATTATTCATAATATTAATAATCGGCCAGATGACTTCTGCAATGTTCCTCAATTTCCAATTAGCAATCCTTCTACAACAAACTGCATTAATATATATTATCGGAACACCCTCAATATCAATGTTATTGAGCTGTTTCTGCTTGCATGGTTGTAACTTGTAACCCTACTAGGAGTGCATGCAATTCCACTTCATTATTTTTTCTGTTCTGTAATTTCTTTAATATGGCCCATATTAACTCCCCCTTCTCATTCTTGATGATACAACCAGCCCCGGATATACCTAGTTTGCCTTGAGTGGTGTTAGTGTTTCTTAGATCAGATTGAATAATGAAAGCACTTAAAAGAATTGCAACACATAAGACAATGAACACACAAAGATACCCTGAGAAAACCCTCCTCTTGAGGGAGAAAAACCCAGCAATGAATCTCTTCTATAATATAGAACAATGGTAGAAGTCTGCTTACAACTCAGGCCCAGCAATGGCCAATAATGAATGCAATGAGGTCGCACCTCTTCTAGATACACAAGATACAAATGAATATGTTCTTCCTTGAAATCGGACCTGCTCTTCTAAAGTGCGAATTCTACTCTTGAATATAAAATGCGAACTTGCTTGAGATGAATGTTTTAACAATGACAAACTGACCTTGTATTTATACAACACAAGGTGCCTCTTCATTTAGGTCGGCCTTTCTTGGAAAACATAATAAATGATAAACAATTAATATATCTTGGAGTCGGCTCAAGGTGAGACAAGGATAGGTGAGCTATAAGGGTCAGCCCTTAGCAAGTATATCGTATGATATAAATTAAATAGCCGAGAGGCTATCCATTTAATTTATCTTTCCTTGGGAAGTGCAGACCGAAGCTGTCATAATCATCAACACTCCCTCTTAGCTAGGGATGAACTTCCATCTGCACAAGACACATCATATTAGAATAAAAAACAAAATAGAATATCACCTCAATGTGATATTAACCATTATGGCTACTTCCATAGATGGTATAAATGAAATCATCACGGATTCCCTCACGTGATGCTGTCATGGAGTCACACACATGACATCCACCATAGCTCTCCCAAAGGGTGGAAACAAGGGCTTTCACCTCAAATCTCTCTCATCAGAGAACTGCATTATCAAGGGCTTACACCTCAACTCTCTCTCAACATAGAATTGCATTATCAAGGGCTTACACCTCAACTCTCTCTCAACAGAGAATTGCATTATCAAGGGCTTGCACCTCAACTCTCTCTTAGCAGAGAATTGCATTATCAAGGGCTTGCACCTCAACTCTCTCTCAACAGAGAATTGCATTATCAATCAAGGATCACTGATTACTGAGACTCTTTCTCAGTCAAGGCTGCATTCTCCACCATACCAAGTTTCTCTCAGAAGTACACAAACTTAATCCTGGCGAGAGGCTTGGTGAGAATGTCTGCCGTTTGCTCTTCAGTGTTGATATACCTCAGCTATATAGCTTTCTTTAGCACCATATCTCTAATATAGTGGTACTTGATCTCAACATGTTTTGTTCTGTCATGAAACACAGGATTGACAGAAAGCTTCACACAGCTTTGATTATCACAGTGTATAAGAGTAGGCTCCATTGATTGTCCAAACAATCCTGCAAGGAGCTTACGGAGCCACACTGCCTCACGAGCTACCACACAAGCTGCTATATACTCTACTTGAGTTGTACTCAAGGCCACTGAAGACTGTTTCCTATTGCACCAAGAGATCATAGCAGTCCCCAAACTGAAGCAACAACCAGAGGTACTCTTCCGATCTGAGACACATCCTGCCCAATCAGAATCAGTAAAACCATGCAGCTCCAAATTCACATCTGAAGAATATCTCAACCCATATCCAATTGTGCCACATAAATATCTTAGGATATGTTTAGCTGCTACAAGATGTATTTGCTTTGGTTCACACATAAACTGGCTAAGTGCACTCACTGCATAGCAGATATCAGGTCTAGTGTTAACTAGTTACATCAATGAACCAATCAACTGCCTATACATCGTATAATCCACTGGTTCTGAACTAGCTGCAGCCTCTTTTAACTTATCTAGATTAGTCTCCATGGGAGTGGACATAGGTTTGCAGTCAATCATACCAAACCTTTTGAGAATGTCAACAGTATACTTGCCTTGACTTAGAATCATCTCATCTGGCTTTTGCCAAATTTCTAAGCCAAGAAAGTAATGCATAAGACCTAGATTCTTCATCTCAAACTTTGAAGCTAATTCCTTCTTGCATTTTAGAATTAGATGTTCTTCACCAGTAATGATCAAGTCATCAACATATAAAACCAAAATCAATGCTTCACCATTTACTACATTGAAGTAAAGGTTAGAATCTGCATCATTCTTTGAAAAACCCAGACTTGAAAGATACTGAACAATTCTTTCATACCAAGCACGAGGAGCTTGTTTAAGACCATACAAGGCCTTCTTCAGCTTGCAAACATGAGACTCATTCCCATGTATCTCAAATCCTTCTGGTTGCTCAATGTAAACCTCTTCTTCTATTACACCATTCAAAAAGGCTGTCTTTACATCCATTTGGTGAATCTTTCATCCTCTAGATGCAGCAATGGCAATGATGGTTCTGACAGACGTGTATCGAGCCACAGGAGCAAAAGTTTCTTCATAGTCAACTCCCTCTTTTTGTGAGAACTCTCTAGCCACAAATCTAGCTTTGTGCTTCTCGATGCTCCCATCAACTGCATGCTTGATCTTGAAGAGCCACGTAGAAGACACCACAGATTTGCCTTTGGGTCTAGGAACTATATCCCAAACATCGTTCTTAAGGATGGACTGATATTCCTCAGACATGGCATCTTTCCATACTTGTTGACTAGAGGCTTCTTCAACACTTGAAGGCTTTGACTCAATAATCTGACTCATCAAGGCGACATAACTAGAGAACTTGTGAGGTCTCTTGCTTTCTCTGAAAGCTCCTCTTGGAGCTGCAAAACTTTTTGCTTCCTGCATTGTCCTACGAGCCCAAAGAGGTCTTTTCTTTCCAATCACAATGTCTAGAGGCCCATCAGTAGGATCCAAAGGCTCAGCTGGATCAATATCTTCTTTAGGTTTTGTATCCTCTTTCAGATTCTCTGGAATATGGTCAACTTCCATATCTTGAGGAGGTTCTTCTTCATCAATCTCCATAGGAGTGCCTTTGGATCTTCTGTAAGCAACATCTTCCTCAAATGTGACATCTCTACTAATCTCAATAGACTTCTGTCCTGGAATGTATATCCTGTAAGCTTTTGATGTCTCACTGTAGCCTACAAGAATTCCTTTCTTCCCAGAAGGTTCTAGCTTTGTTCTCTTTTCCTTTGGAATATGAACATAGACTGGACAGCCAAAGATCCTCAAATGACTAACTTCAGGCTTCACGCCTGAGAATGCTTCTTCAGGAGTTTTATTCTCTAAGATCCTGTGGGGACTCTTGTTTTGAACATAGACGGCTGTTCTTGATGCTTCAGCCCAAAGAGAGATTTGTAAGTCTTGATCATGGATCATAGCTTTCACTGCTTCCACAATAGACCTATTCTTCCTTTTAGCAATACCATTTTGTTGTGGATTATAGGGAACACTGAACTCCCTCTTAATCCCTGCTTCAATACAAAAGTCACGAAATGTGCTAGAAGTGTATTCTCCACCATTATTAGATCTCAATACCTTGATCCTTTTCCTAGACAGATTTTCAATCTGTGCTTTGAATTCTCTGAATCTTTCTAATACTTCTTCTGATTCTTTAGATCTCAAGAAATAAATCCAAGTCTTTCTAGAGTAATCATCAATGAAAATGATATAATACAAGAAACCACTAGATGATGCAATAGACATTGGACCACACAAATCAGAATGAATGAGATCAAGAATACATTTAGATCTACTTTCACTGGAATGAAACGTACCTTTTGTGTTCTTGCCTAGGGCACATCCCTTGCATGTACCTTCATGTTCTTGATCGAATTTCGGAAGACCGGTGACCATCTTCTCCATGATAGGTAGAGCACGAAAGTGAATGTGAGCCAATCTTCGATGCCAAAGATCACACATGCTGGTATTGTTATGCACAAGTGCTTGAAGAGGACGAGTGCACAGCCTGTAAAGACATTCATGTCTAACTCCAATCACTTGAGCAGTTTTGAAGCTGGAGTTCTTTGCCCATATAAGAACTTTGTCTTTAGAGAAGGCAACTTGATAACCCTTGTCTTCTAACGCTGAAATTGAAACAAGGTTCCTCTTTATCCCTGGCACGAACAGTACATCATTCAACTCCAAAGAAATCCCAGAAACCAAGTGAAGAGTGGAATTTCCGATCCTTTACAGAATATCTAGCATCATCTCCAATAACAACTTGATCACTGGAGTTGCTTTCCACCAAGTTTGAAAGGTGACCCCTGAAACCGGTGATGTGCCTAGAAGCACCACTATCAATCAGCCAAGTGTTAGAGTCAGTAGAAACATTGCTAGACAAGGCTGAATAAAACATATAATCACTGGAGTCCTTTTGTGGAGCGACTTCTTCAACATCTGCAGTGGCAACTTGATGCTTAGGTCGTTGAGGACAAACCCTCGCAAAGTGACCATACTTATCACAACGAAAACATTGAATCTTGGACATGTCTCGTTTCCTTTTGAAGGCAGGAGCATCATCATTTCCATCTTCTCGATTCCTCTCGAAGAATCCTTTCTTAAAGCCTTTTCCTTTGTTTGATGAATGAGAGGCAAGAACTTGTAAATCTTCATTCTTTGAACTTTGACCAATTCCCCTTGTTGTTAGTCTTGACTCCTCTTGAATGCAGTCAATCCTTAGTCGACCAAACTTGGGAAGTTCAGATCTTGCACTGATTCCTTGAATGAACGCCTTCCATGAAAGCGGAAGACCATTGAGAGCAATCGTAGTCAGGTCTTTATCATCAATCATGTGGCCAATAGTAGAGAGCTGATCTTTTATCTCTGAAATCCTCATGAAGTATGTAATAACAGATTCTCCTTTCGTCATTTTCACATGATGAAGTTGTTGCTTCAGTGCAAGGGCTCGACTAGTGTTGTTGATTTCGTACATCTCTTCCAAGGTTGCAAACATCTCTCTTGCTGTACCCAACTTGAAGACAATCGGTACAATATGATCCTTGACGGAATCAACCAATGCTTTCATTGCCCTAGTGTCTTTCTTCCTCCACTGTAGCTTCTCTTCTTCCTCCTCAGGTTCGGGAACTTTTGTTTTCACAAACTCAGCCAAATCATTCTCCTCCAATGTTAGCATGATCTTGAACCTCCATGATGTGAAGTTCGAGATCCCTTCGAGTCTATCCTCGATTTTCAGACCGTTCACCATCTTGAGAAAATTAGAAGGTAGACTAAAAAAAAGGGTAATGAGAGTTGCAAACTAACAGATCTGAATCTGATCACGATCTTTTTCACACCCGCTCTGATACCATGTTAGTGTTTCTTAGATCAGATTGAATAATGAAAGCACTTAAAAGAATTGCAACACATAAGACAATGAACACACAAAGATACCCTGGGAAAACCCTCCTCTTGAGGGAGAAAAACCCAGCAATGAATCTCTTCTATAATATAGAACAATGGCAGAAGTCTGCTTACAACTCAGGCCCAGCAATGGCCAATAATGAATGCAATGAGGTCGCACCTCTTCTAGATACACAAGATACAAATGAATATGTTCTTCCTTGAAATCGGACCTGCTCTTCTAAAGTGCGAATTCTACTCTTGAATATAAAATGCGAACTTGCTTGAGATGAATGTTTTAACAATGACAAACTGACCTTGTATTTATACAACACAAGGTGCCTCTTCATTTAGGTCGACCTTTCTTGGAAAACATAATAAATGATAAACAATTAATATATCTTGGAGTCGGCTCAAGGTGAGACAAGGATAGGCGAGCTATAAGGGTCAGCCCTTAGCAAGTATATTGTATGATATAAATTAAATAGTTGAGAGGCTATCCATTTAATTTATCTTTCCTTGGGAAGTGCAGACCGAAGCTGTCATAATCATCAACAAGTGGCTCCATCAAAATTCAGTTTTTGGTGGCCACTTGGGGGGTGGAACACAATTTGAATTTTTCCGTTCATTTTTTGGAAGAGGTGATGATCCCACCAACCCCATTAATGGAGATATATGTATATATATATATAGTGGCTGAACCAAGCCATGCCAAATCCGAGGAAGAAAATTGTTGTTTTGCTGAGCCTGATCCATCAACTTAAGTTAAGCATATAACTCCAAGCTTCAATGTTTGCCACCTTGCATTAGTGTGTGCTTGTGTCCTATTCCTCATGACGAGGTGTGCCCAACCCCATTAATGGAGATATATATATATATAGTGGCTGAACCAAGCCATGCCAAATCTGAGGAAGAAAATTGTTGTTTTGCTGAGCCTGATCCATCAACTTAAGTGAAGCATATAACTCCAAGCTTCAATGTTTGCCACCTTGCATTAGTGTGTGCTTGTGTCCTATTCCTCATGACGAGGTGTGCACAGGGGTGCAAAGGAAAGGAGTTAAACTTCAATATTCCTTGCAAGAAAGGAGTTACACTACAATATTCCTTGTAAAGAACATGTTGACACCTAAGAAATGAGCTACACTCCAAGGAATCTTTAGCTAAAAGAACAAATGAGGTGTAAGATAATATAATTAGTAAATACAAAATAATTAATCCTTGCCACCTTACCAAGGACAAACCTCTTCAAAGTCCAAATAAAAGAAAAATTCATAGACAAAAGGACATTGAGTACAAATTTTCCATAACAATTAAAATAAATAAATAAGTTTTTTCAATGGATTTAGGACCTAATAACTAGGACTCTAATGACCAAGGAAAGGCTGATTCTAACACCATCCTTCTGTTGATGTTTATGCAGCGTTGGTCATCACTTCCAGCCAATCTCCTTTACTTCATGATGATAAATTAAATAGTAGCAAAAAGCTATTTAATTTATAGAGCCATCGTTTTTGATGAAGAGGCATGATCAATATTAATTATATTTAATTATGAAGAGGCTTTGAGTTAATGAGGAGGCGCCTCATTCATTTAATATTTAATAATTAACATTTAATTATTATTAATTAAATGGGGCCGACCTAAAGAAATAATATTTATTATTTATTTTTGGTAAATTCTTTATGAGGCCGACCTACTTCAAGGGTCACATCATTTTGTATTTATACAAGGTGGTATTTGCTAAATTGATCATCAAGTTCATTCACCATATTCGCACTCCTTGGAGAAGTTCGCACTTGAGCAGCAGATCATCGCACTGTAGCAGCAGATCATCATTTTGTAACAGCAGGTCGTCATTTTGTAGCAGCAGATCTATTTCAAGGAGAAACAGATTCACTTGTATCTGCATCTAAGAGAGGTGCTTATTATTCATTGTATCAATATTGGCATTGTGTTGTGCCTGAGTTGTAAGCAGATTTCTGCTCTTACTGCTGCAATATATAAGAGATATAATTGTTGGGTTTTTCTCCCTCAAAGAGGAGGGTTTTCCCAGGGTATCTTGATGTGTCTATTGTCTTATGTGCTGTATTTTCTGATTGCTTTCATTTCCGATCCTAAAACTAACATGGTATCAGAGCAGGTCTAGAAAAAGATCTGATCAGATTTTTGCTAAGCATATAATAGGGTTTTATTTGGGCAATATTCAAGGAATCGCTGAGCATTATCAAAGGCATCAGGAATACAGATAAAATCAAAATTATTGAGTTGTTGATATATAAGGGTGATCGATATATTAAGATTCTTCAAGTTGTGTCTGTGGCCGATGTGTTTTAGAATGGAGCTTGTCGTGGGACTCTTTTCTATACCTCTGTCTTACCAGCAAAGTTTAGAAGAGCAGCTTCTTGATCTGGAATCCTATGGCGATGAAGAACTTTTCTGAGGCAGATCTGAATGGTCTATTTGACATGTATTAGTATTAAGCTTGTCTCGGGAACTAACAACTGTTGTATCATGGAATATATGAGCTGAGGCCTGTAGCTGTTACACCATTCGAACATTGAGTTTGGTATGGGCTTGAGCACTACTATTTGAACATTGTGTGTGGCAGAGGTGTTAGCTTGCTTGAAGGATTGCTATTTATCTGGCATAGGACTTCTCCATAGGAGATATGTGAGAAGTAACCACTGCTTATGTACTAAGCTGAATTAATACAGATCTCTGGAAAAGTGCAGACCTGAAAAGGAGAGTCTGATTTCTTCAAGATAAGTATTCCTTTTGTTTATTCTTCTGAAATCTAGGGTAAATTTTAGTCTGCTAAGTTGTGCAGGTCTGACATTGTTTACTTGAATCATGTGTGATTGGTAAAGTTCGTGATAGTGATCACTGGCATAAGATCCTTTGGAGATGCCAATCATTCATTGCAAGTTGGTTCATGCTAATTGTGAAGATCTATGAGTGTGACTCTGAGATGAAAAAAGAATTTCAATTTCGTTGTGATTGGATGATCACATCGATAACATTCTCTTTGTGCATGGACTATGATGGTGCATTGAGGGGCTTGATTATATGTTGTATATGCTAACTGCATAATATGTCTGAGAAATTCTGAGTTGAGCAGATTGTCTCTTATTGTGCTAAGATGAGCTCTTTCGAGAGGAGTAAAAGATGGAAAAGAGATACATCAGAATAAATAAAGATAAGTTCTATTACTTCTTTATCCTTTTGATCTTTTGATATTTGCTTTTTATATATAATCTATTATTATTAATCCTTTAAAATGCAGATTGGATCGAGAAGTAAATGAATGATGAATTAATTATCTGGGATTACTTAAGGAGATTCTGATGAGATAAGTATCTCATGGTTGAATAATGTTCATGGATTTCTTGTGTAGTTATTAATTCATACTATAACATTGAGATAGTAAACCTTGTATGATTCTAGCCTTGATATTTCTTTGGATAGTTATAAACTGTTGGTAATCTCTATCTAAAATGCTTCCAGGACAGATCTAGGAGCAAATAGGTGATGAGAGATTGCTTAGTGATGAAAAGCTTGAGGCATCTTGTGAGGAAGTCATGCCGACCAAAGAAATGATCAAGCGTGAAGTCACAACTTGCAGTCATGGGACTTAGTTCGTGACTAGAGGGAGTTCACTTCCAGAAGTCTTTGCAATCTCTGAAGCAGGGATCAAGAGGGAGTCTTGTAACTCACTGAGAAGAAGTGAAGATTATTGTATTGCAAGGCTAGGTGCTAAATCCTTAGAGGATCCCTTCAACTGTTGAGATCAGAATTGCTCAAGATGGTTATCTGGATTTGACATTGGTAGCCTTGCAAACCTATTCAAAATAGAGTGATTTGGGATGAAGTCAAAGAGGACAGCCTTGAATCTCTATAGAGATGAGTGTTGGAAACATTTCTCTAAGGCAAGTGTTGCAGGGAATCTTGGACGAAGAGGTCAAAAGGTTGTTGCAAGTACTTGAAGATTCAGAGGGAGCCTACTGAACCTGAAGAAGATGGTTGGGGTCTGCGATGATTTCCTGGTGTAGCAGGAAGCAGTCTTTAGTGGCACTGAGCACCGTAGAGGCCGAGTATATTGCAGCTTGTGTGGCAACTAAAGAAGCAGTGTGGCTTCGGAAGCTCCTTGCAGGATTGGTTGGACAATCAATGGAGCCTACTATCATTCATTGTGATAACTAGAGCTGTGTAAAGCTTTTTGTCAACCCTGTGTTTCATGACAAAACTAAACATGTGGAAATCAATACCACTATATCAGAGATATGGTATTGAGGAAAGCAATTCAATTGAGGTATATCAACACTGATGAGCAGACGACAGGCATTCTCATCAAGCCTCTCTCCAGGATAAAGTTTGTGTACTTTCAAGATAAGCTTGGTATGGTGGAGAATCAAGCCCTAGCTGAGAAGGAATCTCAATATCAGTGATCCTCTTTAATGCATTTCTCTTTGAAAGAGATTTGAGGTGCAAGCCCTTGTTAATGCATTTCTCTTTGAGATTTGAGGTGAAAGCCCTTGTTTCCACCCTCTGGGAGAGCCATGGTGGATGTCATGTGTGTGACTCCATGACAACATCATGTGAGAGAGTCCGTGATGATTTTTGTGTACTTGTGTTTTCACCCTCTGGGAGAGCCATGGTGAAACGTCACGATGAGGTGACAACATCACGTTGAGTGATGAGCACTTGTACATACCATCCATGGGTGTAGCCATGATGGTTGATATCTTTCTTTTCCATCCATGGGTATAGCCACGATGGTTGATATCACAATGAGGTGATATCTTTCCTTTCCACATATGGGTGTAGCCATTGTGGTTGACATCACGATGAGGTGATATGTCTTGTGCAGTTGGAAGTTTTCTCCCTAGCTGAGAGGGAGTGTTGATGTTTATGCGGCATCGGTCATCACTTCCAGCCAATCTCCTTTACTTCATGATGATAAATTAAATAATAGCAAAAAGCTATTTAATTTATAGAGCCATCGTTTTTGATGAAGAGGCATGGTCAATATTTATCATATTTAATTATGAAGAGGCTTTGAGTTAATGAGGAGGCGCCTCATTCATTTAATATTTAATAATTATTAATTAAATGGGGCCGACCTAAAGAAATAATATTTATTATTTATTTTTGGTAAATTCTTTATGAGGCAGACCTACTTCAAGGGTCACATCATTTTGTATTTATACAAGGTGGGATTTGCTAAATTGATCATCAGGTTCATTCACCATATTCGCACTCCTTGGAGAAGTTCGCACTTGAGCAGCAGATCATCACACTGTAGCAGCAGATCATCATTCTGTAACAGCAGGTCGTCATTCTGTAGCAGCAGATCTATTTCAAGGAGAAACAGATTCACTTGTATCTGCATCTAAGAGAGGTGCTTATTATTCATTGTATCAATATTGGCATTGTGTTGTGCCTGAGTTGTAAGCAGATTTCTGCTCTTACTGCTGTAATATATAAGAGATATAATTGCTGGGTTTTTCTCCCTCAAGAGGAGGGTTTTCCCAGGGTCTCATGCTGTGTCTATTGTCTTATGTGCTGTATTTTCTGATCCTAAAACTAACACTTTCTTCGTATGAGGTGATAGCAGAGGGGGATCTCATAATAAATTTGAGAACAAAGACCAACCTGTATGATATAGCTCTGCCAGGATCACAATTTTGATGGTATGACGGTTTCTACACTTATGCCTGTGAGGGAGGACATGAAGTGAAATTAATAGGAATCAGGAATTTCAAACAAACATTCAATCCTTTCTGGCGTTTCTTTGCTTGATACTTGAGATGCAACTTCATTAATATCTCTTCAACCATATGATGCCATCGATACAGTCATACAATATTATATAAGAAAAGCATGGAAAAGATAAGAAAAGGTCTACATATTTAGTGAAGAAGCAGATCAACTTCTGCATAATGAGGGTTTTATCTGAAAGTACTATTTCATCTCATTTAACAAAATGTAATAAATTCCAGTTTATGCTTGATCATCATGTTTGCTTCAAATCATCTTGATATATAGTAGGTGATCTTTACATTATCAACTGGTAGTAACTGCACCATAACCTGCTTGTAGTTCAGTATACAAAACTTTGACATCAAACACGATCTGATTAGATATTAAATCTGGAGCTTTCATAAACAAAAATATTATGTCTCAGTTCTGAAGATACAAAATCACAAAATGATGTTCAACTTGACTTCCAGGATTTGACCAAGTTAACTTGGTCTTTCCAATGAGGCATAAAAAATGAGTCTACTTTCATATCTTTTATGAACATTTGCTACTGAATATTTCAGAAATAATAATGGTCCTATATAAATGCATGACTATTTTAATTCATAAATCTTCATTCAATTTTTAAATTCTATATATAAACACACAAGATTAAATTGTGAATTTTAAATTTCTTGAAAAATATGTTGATCCTTATGTTCACTGGAGACTTATCTGAAGACTGAAAATAGCAGTGGATGTTTTGTCACATTTAATGACAGTTGCTACAATATTCTGTAAAATACATATACCTAAGCTGTCTTAAACATGGATTTTTTTATTGTGGATTGCTTGCCATCTTGGAAAAGCAACTTGTTTGTTTGACCAGCCACAATGCATATAATTATCACCTATTTTGTACCAAGTGATCAGCCATCTATATCATTATAAACCTTTCCATGAAAATCAGTGATATCTTTCATATGTTTGTGCTTCCGTATTATGAGTAACTTCATTGTTCAATTTCCACATGTTTGAAGTAGACTCTTGAGTACATTCCATTAACTTAAAGTATGGTGCTTTCTATTGTGTTTGTTTTATGCAGCTGAAGGATATGGCTGAGAAACTCCCAATGAAAACACAAACAAGCAATATGAGCACGTTTCTTTCACCCCATCTGAATGCGTTGCATGAATTGCTATCTCCAACATATCCTGATCTCACAGAGGTTCCAGAAAAAGAAGATATCAAATTCTATGACCATAAGTTCTATTTAAGTCCTACTACTCGAGTTCTTAGAGACATACGAGTAAATGGTTCATGCAGCCCACCTGTCACAAATGACACACCAACGAGTGCTCTAGGAAGGGCTTTTGGTTATCAAAATTCAGCTAGGTCAACAGAAGGTGCTCGGCGTACAGGAAGCAAGATCAAAGAAAACATTGGTAAGGTATGTAAAGTAGAGAATGGACACCCACCTTACACAGAATGGGTAGAACAAGATGAGCCTGGTGTGTATTTCACATTCATGTCTTTGGCAGATGGTCAAAAAGATCTTAAGCGCGTGAGATTCAGGTAATCATATCTACAACTTGTTTTAATTAAATAATTTGCTTACTTGCACCTGAATTTCATATTGATGTAACAGTCTAAGGCAAATGTTTGTTTTCTTGGCCAAATTATGACAAAGGATCTTGTGCAGAATACATATGTGAGAAGGAAAGAAAGAGTAATGACCGTTTGTCTTTTTCTTATAGTGCAGTAAGACCAAGAAAAGCTACAGTGATCCCTGTCGCAAGTGTGTGCAAAACTTATTGACATAAACAAGAATTCAGGTTTCTCTTTAGGTGGTAGGAAGGTCTGAGATATGGTTCAGAGGGGCAGATAACAGTAAGAACTCAAAAAATATTAATATAATGGGCAATAGCAGGTCTGGTTGGCAATTGGTTGTGACCAATGCATTTTGTGGGAGATTGATGTCAGCCCTTAGATCATTGTTGTTGTTATTTCAGGTTTTGTTTCAGTGCTTCTGATTACTCTTATTTGAGTAAGTTTACGACTTATTTGTTGACAAACATATTATCAAGGTGGCTAACCTATAATTTACTTCCTTTTTATTGTATTCTCTACCTATGCCATCCCAGTTTTCAATAAATCCTTGAATTTTTGCTCTCCATCATTTTCCCCCTGTAATAGTAAACTTAATGTAGTGAATATGAAAATGCATCTCATGCCTCAAAGACTATCGATGGGCTTTGACTTCGTTATTAGCTTACTGAAATATTAAACATGTGACTTAGGCTGCCATGGTTATAGGGTCACAGATCCTGAGAAGCATGGTAATCATACTTAAAAGATATTGAGCCAACCTTGAAGGGATTTTCTAAAATAATAGTCCAAGTGGAACCAAAGATATCAGAATCTTAACACAGAATTTAAGGAATCAAAAGATAGTTTAGTGATGAAGCATACCTTCTCTCCAAGATGATATTCCGGTTTCTGATTATGTAAACACAGATTAAAAGAATATTAGATATGCTGTTTAGAATAATTTTTAATATCATGATTTTTTTTAAGAACATTATAAAAACTTACCTTGCTGTCAGGATGGTCGAGGGACATCTCAGATCTCCTCAGCTGCCTCAAGGATGGCCAAATGTCCCCATGGCGTTTCCTGTTCCTACAATGCATTTCAGAAACATTTCGAAGTTTTGATGATTTTGGGGACCGCCAAGGGACATCCCCTGCTGTCTCGGCATATGTGAAATGCCATTGGGGATGGGACAGGGTTTGAAGGCTGGGGATGCATCTCTATGGAACACAGTTTATAATGATAATAATATTAAGTTTATTTACTCCGAGAGGTGTAACCTATGGCTGCATCTGGGGGTGGTCATAGCCAGTAATGTCGGTGAGTTTTTAACATGAGAGTACTGTGAACAAAATGAGTAACTAGCATGGATATCTTAGATATCTACCTAAACAATGCTCGCAGATCATTCTTGAGGCACCTTTTTTTTTGGCTTTGCCTTGTTGGTATAATAGGCACCTTGAGATTGATATTTCTCAACATTTTTCAGATATATATATCTAAGATATCTGAATTAGTAGGCCCACATTAAATTAGATGTATTATGAATGCTAGTTATCAAAGGCAAATAAATAATGGAAATGATTTCTTATGAAGACAATACAATATTTTACTCTTTAGGACTGAAAGAGTTTGACTTTTAAGGTTCTACATTGTGGATGTAATTAGAACTTGCTTAAAAGAGTGTAGAGGTTACTATCTTGTATATTCAAAGCAGCTATGGTTATAATCTTTTAAATATTTTAGTTCCTTTTTTATTTTAGGGTGCTTTTTTATCTGATTTTTTAATTCATGATAGACAAAGTTACTTTATTTGCTGTTAAATCTTTTCATTTTAATCAGTCAAGGTTAATGCATTCTAACATTATACTAATGCACTTCTTTTAAATGGCCTTTGATGGTACTTGTGAAAAAATGGCTCCTTGGGTGTTTTCTGGTTTGCGGTGTTTAGTAGTGTTGTTTTATAGGGGTTTCTTTATGTATTCCTAGGGTTTTCTGCAAGAAACCCTAAATCTTGGCAACACCATTGCACGTTTGTTTTAATCGTGCATTGATTGCTTGCCCAGGTAACCCAACTCTTTAAATTATGAATTAAAGGCCTTCCTTTCATGCTTTTACTGGCCCCTTTTGTTAGAGTATTGAGTGTTCCCATTTTTATGAATATTTTAATCTATCGCTTTTTAGCCTTGTATTCTTCTGTGTCCCATTGGACATGCCTCGGCATTTTGCACAATCTCTTTGGTTCACGGAAGCTTTTTCTGATCTATTTTTCTCCCCGCGAGCTTGCGAAATACCTTTTGTCTTTGATGCAAGCGTTGACATGTACGAGTCCTCAACCAATCAAATTATAAGCTGCATTTTTCGCGCTAATGTCTCAAGTACTCTAGTGAAGCCCCCCTTCCATCATTCATAGTTGGCCCCCTTTTCCCTAGTAGCCTTAAGTTGTTTTGTAAGGCATGTGTATTTTAGAAGCTTTTAATATCGTGCAAAGCCTTTGCATCGCAAGGCCCTTTGTTCCGAAAATATTAGTTCCTGCGAACTAGCGAAATGCCTTTGTTTCAAGCAAAAAGTGTGCATTTAATCATTTCATGCAAGTTATAACCTTCATTGAGTGTTGTTTAGCCAAGCTATCTTTCCCCTGAATTCCTGAAATTGTGCCATGTGTATAACCTTGCTCAACTAATGTTTCGCGGAAAGATACACTATCAGGAGGGTCGCAAAGCTTTTTGCTCTATTCTAGCGAAGCCTCGAAATGATGACATGTGTCTCAAAGGCATTCAAAGAAAAAGTGAGTTCTCTCTTTGTAGGAAGGATTTTGAATCCTCGCGATCACCGTCAATCTTTGGAGATCAACAATCCACATTCAAAGGCAGAGAACGACTACTACTAGTCGTGCATTTGAGCATGTGTGATCATTGATGGCGAATTTGATCCTCAACCTGTTTTTTCATATCAATTGGCTTAATTACATATTTTCAAACCACTCAAAGCATAAACCAAAGGTTGCAGAGCGATTTTGCAATGAATTTTCGGACAAGCTAGGGTTTTCAACGCCTCTTCTAGGGTTCACGACAATTTTCAATGTAGTAAGTAATCTCAAGCCTTCTTTCTGCAAATTGACTTCAAAGAATTTATGTTCTTGTCCAAAAAAGTGTTTTAGGGCTTAGACATTTGCAAATTGTTGTATTCTAAAAGAAATCTCCGCAAAGATTTTCAAAAACCCTAAAACCCTAGTTTAGAAATTCTAATACCTAATTGATTTAAGTCATGGCTGGAACTTCAAGAGGGGTTAAAAGGGGTTTGGATGACAAGATTATGGCTCAATTACTAGGGTTTGCAAAAAGACCAAGGGTTGGTCAAGGGTTTGGGATTTCGTCAAACAAAATTATAGACAAGAACGACTGTTGCAGAGATGCCATAATTCCCCTCCATGGCTACCCTTTATTCAAATATTGTTTCAAGAAATGCTTTGTGGACAGGCCAATTTCAAACATCTAGAGGTTGGGATTGGGAAAATTAGTATGCCCTAATGTGTTTATCAATGTGGACCTAATAAGAGTTGTGGCTAGGACATACAACCCTAATACCAAGGGCATTGTTAACAATAAGGGCACCACTTTGTTAACTTTGGATAGAGTTTTCATATGTAAGGTCTTCATTTTAGATATAAATGCTCAATTGCCCATTGACTTAGGGGCATTAACAAGAGAGTATTAGAGGTTAAGGGAAAATTATAGAGTTAAGTGGTTGCCAAGTTTCAGGCCTAGAGGGCCAAGCAGAGAAATACAAAGATTTTCAGGTGGGGACCTTAAGCCATTTGATTATGACATATTTGAGGATTACTTTCAGAAAACCTACTTTGCCTTGTGTTAGGTGTTGGGACTTGATTGTAGAGTATGGTTTTGTCAATTGACATCCAAAGTAGAGATGTGAACAGACCATATGATTATGCAAGGTATGTTGCTAAAGAACTGCAAAAGACTTTGAGGTCCCTAAACAAAGATTCCAACATTGTCCACTTTAAGTGGTATTTTTTTTTGTGTCATGTATTGCTTTATGCTAGAAGGAAGATTTGAGATTCAAAATTGAAAGTCAGAGCCTTCAATGAACAAGGACTTATGCTCCTAGTTTAGGAGTGGGTGTATATTTGGGACAACAACTGTGATACTGCCAATTATTGCATTTTTGAGCAATATTTTGTTAGAATTAGGGTTTTATCATAACTGAGGAGATTGGTTTTTCCATTTAGATTCCACTGTTATAAGAGTTTGTGGTTCCCCAATGGCTCCTCACATTCTACCCAAATCAGTCCTAGTTTGGATTGCATATTTGGAAATAATTTGGCTACTGAATGAGGCAAATAAAACTCATTTCAAAAATTATAAGGAACATGCAATTCTTCCTTACACCCTCATTTTTTCAGATTTCATGGTAACATCCAGAGAAGGGTTGGAACTGATTCTAAATAAGTTGATGCCATACAAAATGAAGTTTGATTAGATTAGAAAGCATGATCCTGAACATTTCATTCATAATGCCATGACACAATACAAACTCTTTGCATTCATTCATGAATTTGATCATATTGAGGATTTAATTAGAAATTGCCCCTCGGCCTCAAAAGCCACACAAATAAGGGAGCAGTGGGTCAAAATTCAGATGGTTGAAGAAAGATGGGAGTAATCCTTCATATAAAGGAGCATACACAGATGTCCAAGATCCAGTCCTGAGGATAATGACAATGTTGGATAAATGTGTCATTGAGAGTTCCACAGAGGAATGAGCATGGTCCTTCATCATATGTAGCAGAGCAACAAATTCTAGAGAATGTTACACCTTTGCAGCAGGTGGCCCCTCTTACTGAATCTTTGGTTGACTATCCAATTGCTCCTGATGAGTTCCCAAAGGACTTAAGTTTGCTCTAGGTAATGTGCCCCCCTAGGAGGGTTGTTTCCGAGAGACCATCCACATATAGGATGTTGACACATGACACCAAGTGGTGGATGATGTAAGAGCACTTGCATGCTCTGAATTTATGGAAGATGACAAATTCATCACCACAAGGGAGTTTAGGGATTTCATCCTAAAAAGCAAAGGTGAGGAATTGCATCAAACTCACTGAGGAAAAAAGAAATGAAATCATCATTCAGTTCTAGGATAAGGTAAATAAAGAAATTGCAGGCATGGCACCAGAGAAGGGAAGAGAGCTGGTTAAGGGTGGTTGCCTATGCCATGCCCCCGCCATGATCAAATCGCAACACTATAGTATACCAAGCGTTGAAATGCAAATAAATAGAAAAATAAAAACAAAATATTATAAATATTAACAATATATATATATATAGCTTTGTATATAAATAAAGTTAATGCTGCCCGATCACAGCCTGCACAAGAATTAAATACTGACAAAAGAGATCATAGACTACAACAGAAATTAAAGAGCCTTTAAAACAAATATTGCATGTAGCGATTCTGTAAGGTAGCATATAGAAGAACCCCTAAAGGCAACGAACTTAATTAAAGGCAACAAACTTTAATTTAAGGCAGCAATCAATAATAATTAAAGAAGTTTTAAAAACAACGATCAAGGAAGGGGTGCATCCTTTTACAAAGGTAATTTGTAAAGGATGCAAGGAAAATTAAAGGTGTGACTTTTCACCCCACCTTGAGGGGTATATAAGGAGAAGGGCATCATTTGGTAAAGGCATCATATGGGATCATTGGATCAATTAGAAAGCTGGAAAAAGCAGCAGATTGGAAACAAGGAATAAGGATTGGAAATTATAAATCTATTGGATTAAATATTAGTGGCAAAGATATATATAGGAGATATAATTATACTATACATATATATATATAGATATGAATACCTATCAATATAAATAAAGAATAATTATATATATAGATATATATATGAATGCCAACAAATATAAATAAAGGAATAACTATGTAGAATATTATTAAAATAATAAATTTAATATTAATGGTTATCTTAGCTTTATTTAGTCTTTAGTTAGTCGTAAGTTAACTTGTAGTTAACTTAGTCTACTTTTAGCATCTTTCCGCTTTTTAAGCTTAGTTTGCATTAGTTAACTGTTTGTCTATGTTCAGTTAACTAATGCTTTGCTCTATGTTGTAAATGATTTGATTATTCAATAATATATTTTTCATATATTTTGATAACATGGTATCAGAGCCTGATCTGAATCCGACTTCCTCACGGGAGGGTTCAAGATCTTGGGAGGGCTCTTCTTTTTTTTTCAGAATTTGGCGATTCTTTTTAAAAAATTTGTGGCCTCTTTTGCTTTTTAGCGAATTTTTTTAAGTAAAAATTTGTGGGGCATTTTTTTTCTGAAATTTGAGGGTTTCTCTGTTTCTACAAGTTCGCGGGTCTGCAAATTGAGGGCATCCTCGTGTCCTTTCGTGGGTTTTTTGAAATAGGCTTCTCATTTGAGTTCATGGCATTTACGGTTCGAAGGCAGCCATTTTTGCTTTGTTTTGTCTACGCGCGATCTGTGAAGGGTTTTGTTTTGCGCATGATTGGTCTCCTCTGCACAAGGTTTCTTTTGCTTTCGGCACACGACTTCTACAACCCACGCCGCACAACCTCTTGCAACCTCAGTGCCATTTCATGTGCCATTTTTAGGGCTTGCGAAGATGTCTCTTCATCTCTGCAAGTCGTGACAATGTGCCCACATCCTACCGTTTTCTAAATGCGACGTGAAAGTTTTTGGCATCTTTCTAGATGTGACCTTAGTCCGACCTTTCTCTATTGCGACGGGATCCATTTTTTCTGATAAACCTATGTGACAACCAGGTCTTCTCTGTGAAGGCTTTTGTGGCAGATTTTTTGGGTTCTACAACTTGGGTTTGACAATCGATGTTCTAGGGTTTTTTAATTTCATTTTTTTGTCCCGTCACAAAAACAAAACATTTGTCTTGTGGGTTTTAATATTTTTTCCCTTAAAAAAATCAGTTCATCTAAGTTCTAAAAAAAAAATCCTAAAAAAATCATGGGAGGGTTTATAATTTTTTCCTCAAAAATCAAGGGTTTGCTCTTTTATGCCCTAGTCAGGGTTTTTTGCAGTTCAAGAGGGCTCTCTGGTTTCTGGAATGGTTTTACCGTTTTTCCTTAAAAACGATGTTTTGTATGTTGATCCGTGTTTTAGATTTTGTGCCAGCTATCTGTTTATGGGCTTCTGTAATTTGCAGAGTTGCATGGGATTCCTTTGTGGGTTTTTACCTTTTTTTCTAAAAAAGAACGATGATTTGTAATCTTCGAATTTTTGGGTTTGGCAATTTTTTTCCCTCAAAAATCATACTTTGCTACAGTCTATTTTTAGTCACACCTAGAGTTGTGCAAACATCTGCACCAATGTTTTTTTTGCAATCTATTTTCGAGCATCTTGCTCATCTGCAAAAGTTTGGAGTGTTTCCCAAATTTTCCTCAAAATTGTGGCAGTTGTTCTTGGTGCATCTCTAGTTACAGGGAGGGACAATTCTTCAACATCAGGTTGGACGATTGGTGTTGTTTTTTGGTTATTTCCACAAAGTCTTTTACTTTCCATTGCTATGGGAAGATTGGTCATATATAGAGGTATTGCAGAAAGCGGTTAGCTGATGAGAAGTCCAACCAGGAAGCATCTCAGCAAAGTGCTCACATAGCGGAGTAGACTGAGCAGAAGGAGTTTGCACACTATGCATTTTGATGACCAGCACAATATGGGTAGACTTAGTTTTTGTTTGTACGATTACCATTAAGGGAGGGTATTAAAATATTAAATGTAATATTAATGGTCATCTTAGCTTTATTTAGTCTTTAGTTAGTCATAAGTTAACTTGTAGTTAACTTAGTTTACTTTTAGCATCTTTCCACTTTTTAAGATTTAGTTTGCATTAGTTAACTGTTTGTCTATTGTTCAGTTAACTAATGCTACTCCCTAATTTTGAGGGTATGTAAACTTCTTTAAATAGAGCTTTGCTCTATGTTGTAAATGATCTGATTATTCAATAATATATCTTTCATATATTATGATAACAAATATATATATATATATATATATATATATATATTGTATGTTGTAAATGATCTGATTATTCAATTATATATCTTTCATATATTATGATAACAAATATATATATATATATTCTATGTTGTAAATGATCTGATTATTCAATAATATATCTTTCATATATTATGATAACAAAATAATATATATATATATATATATATATATATATATGTATGTATATGACTGCCAATCAATCACTCTATTGGGATTAAGAAATTAGTAAATCGATTAAGTATTTAGTATGCATTTGATTATATATGCATTTAGTATATATAATATTTGATAGGTATATAAATATATGTATAGCTACTTTCATAATGACTAACATGCAATAAGGGAGATATGTTATGTCTAAATTGGTAAATAAGGGAAATAGTGAACCTATTTATATTATTATAATCAACATCCTTTTCTTTAAGCAATCGTGTGAAGGGTTGGCAAGGAAACATGTTAGGGAAGGACGGTATAGGTTCTCTAATTACATATGCCAACCCTAAGTTGGATGGGATGTTCCGTCCACTTGGGGCCAAGGGGGGTATGATCCTGCCCTCGGGCTTAATTGGGGTGAATAATGTATAGGTTCTCACATTGTAAGTATGCCAACCCTAAGTTGGATGGGATTGTCTTGGTGGTAGTTTCGTCCACTTGGGGCCAAGGGGTGTATGAGCCTGCCCTTGGGCTTACTTGTGATGAAACAGTTTTTCTAGCACCTTATCATGCTTTTCTCTCCAATCTCTACCATGAATGGTTATTGAAAAGAGTCTATAGATTGGATTCAAGTTTAAGTTTTTATCCATTATTTTATAAATGGTAATAGTTCATTTGTTCTTAAGTTCAATATCTATTATATAAATTGCCACGAAATATTACTTGTTAAACAATTTTATGTTGTGTAATTGTCCCTTAAGACAAATCCAGGCATACTCCAAGTAGGGGACATTACAGCCTACTACTGCCGGGTTGGGATATATCATCTACAATTGCATTTGATACAATCAGAAGACAAGAAGGAAACAACCTAGTGTTAGCATCAGAAGAAAAGGCAGATGCCCTATATTTTGGCTGAGGGTTCAATCGAAGGCATGAAACCCTGGCCTTTCGGTCAATCTTCCCAGAGACAAACAAGCCAAAAGTCATTGAAGACACTAATGAATTGACTAGCAATTTGATTGTCAGGAGAATGACTGACACAAGTGCCTTACAAGTTGCCACATTGACTGCGAATACAACTTTATTCATAGAGGCTAGAGTAAGAAAGCTAGAGGCAGATTTAAATAAGGTTAATGACAAAATCCTGAAGCTGCAAGAGCAGTTAAATCTTGTTTCCGGATTGCTACCTCCTCCTCAGTCGAGAGTAAGTGAAAAGGAGGATCAAGGAAAGATAGCTCTAAATGTTGAAATCAAGCAACTAAAAAGAGAGCTAAGTGACAAGGAAATAGAGGAGAAGATAAATAAAGATCAGAAGGAAAAGCTCACTGAAATGGTTGACAACATTTTTGGCCATAGGTTGTCATGTATTTTGAGCCTTCTAGAAGAAACATGGAATGGTTATGATAAGGTCAAAACAACCCACATTTCTTATATTGTATTGAAAAATAGGCTGCAGCGTCTTATTGATAAATGGTGTCCCAGGAAGCATACAATTAAAAGGATGATGTTAATGGCAAGGTTTCACATATATGCTCCTGGAGAATTGGAAATCATTTCTAATGCCTTAGAAGATATTGATGATAATATGGTTATACATCAAAGTTTTCCAGCTGGCTACGGAAAATTTCTTACAAGACTTTGATGACCTCAGATATAGCCTCATGCCCAACATCATGAATGAGGAGAGTGAAATAAAAGAATACAGATTATGTAGGGCTGAGTTTAGCAGTATTTTGCCTCCTATCCAAAGTTTCATTTTTGTAGATGGTATTCTAAGCACTGATAAAATGAATACTGCTCTAGATAAGTTGTTAAAATTGGAAATGGGCTTAGAAAAGTTTGCTGAAGAGACAAAGAAATGGACTGAAGGGGGGTATTCAAATCATCTACTTCACATCAGGGCAATTTTGGTACATCCTTGGCCATCAGAAGAGCTACATGGATGGAGTAGTACAACTAATCAAGTGCACGAGTTTTCCCCTTCTCATTTCATCATGCGTTTCAGAAAGTATCTTCTTGTGCAATTTCTAACTGTTTTGTCCTAGCAATGTCTCTTTTTGTCTCTTGCTAGTTGGTTGTATCTTTTTGTCTGATCCTAGGACAAGATTGTCAAATGAAAATGTGACATCTGTCCATGGCCTGAAGTTTGTCAAATAAAAGGGAATTCAGGGCCATGTGGGAGGATCTTGGAATTTTTGTAAACAGGGTGTTTATATTCTAGGTCTGTATCAGTCTGGTCTAGGTCTTTAATGGAAGATTGGTAAATGTGATTGTTAATTTTGTATAACAGTACTAGTTTTGAATACATGAAAAAATTGTGACAATTTCACAATCAATTGTCTCTTGAATTGTATACTTCATCTTATGAATACAAATTGATCAAGGATCACTTGTGTTCATCTTTGCAGGTTTTCTGCAAATGAATGTTTCTTTTATAGCTTCTATTCAAGTAATAGATTAAATTGCTATACAGAAATCTTGAGTGTTTTGAATGTATACAGGGATTATTAAGAAAAATTGATTGTAAATTTTGAGTAATATCAGTGTAAGGTATTGATATACAAGCTGTCATAGAATTAGATTGCAGTTTGTTATTCATGATCTAATTGCATTTTCTCTGACTCCGTTGCCTAGGTTTAAGGCACCAGTCTGAATATAAGTTCTGGTTTTATATGTTTCCCTTCATGTTGTATTTATTTCATAATATTATTTCCATGTTCTCAGATAAAGAATGTATAGAATCTCCAAGAATCTAGCCCATCAAACTTGTTGTATCTGTAATTCTTGGTGACATTGAGAGGACATATCTGTTTTAAAAGCAATATCCTGTATGAATTGTATGAAATCCCATTAGATATTGCAAAAGACCACCCTCCTAGGTCTTGCAGAGCCTAAAGTGCAGAGGAGAAAACTGTAAAATCTTTCTCCTGTTTGTTGGCCACCCCCCTGAAACATTCGAGCATAAGAGCTGGCTACTTCTTTAGATAGTTTCAGGAATCAGTTGGAATCATAAAAACAAGCCAACAGTCTCACTGAATAGTCTAGTCTCTTTTGAAGACTTGCGGCTGCAGTCCAAAGCAAATTTACATAAATATCCGTCCATATGAAAACTTAGAACTATGGACTCCAATTCTGAATGTAGAGAGCCATTTTTTATTTTTCATGCTGGTTTTCAAACAGTCAGAAATTTTTGAGAGGAATTAGTATTAACTCATTATAGAAGAGTTACTGATCACTTTTAATGCTCTGGTTTAAAAGTTAGTGAGTTATTAAAAATAAATAAAATAATAAAAAAAAAGTTAGTGAGTCATGCTCTCATACACATTTGATGCATAAACAAGTTATATGGTCATTTTTACAAGCTTTTATGTTTTTCTGGTTCAGTTGAACGTTCTACTTCTATCAAATGAATGAACACTTCAAACATGAATACTATGCCTTAGATGGAGCATTTAAGAGGGTTAACTCTAGCATTTAATGAATACTGGCAGGAGGAATAATGGAATATCTAACATGAAAGAAAATGAACTTTATCCCATGTTAAATGCATCCATTCTCTAGTTTTTTGTTTATGTCATCTCTTTGCTTGTTTCATCTTTTTATAGATCCCACTTTTCATGATGTTTTATGAGTTTGTCATAAACTATCTTTTGCAGCCGAAAGCGTTTCAGTGAAAGAGAGGCAGAGGAATGGTGGGCTGAGAACAGATTGCGAATATATGAAAAGTACAATGTAGAGGGGATCACAGGACAACTATAGTGTTTTCTATACAAGTAAAGAAGATGACAACACAAAATCTCCTAATGCATTTTTGATGTAACACCCTTTCAGCACATCATTTTGCTTGTATCTATCTGAAGCATGCTGGAGAGTATATGGTTTCATTAATCTTTACAATAGTAGAGTAACAGATGTGGCAATTGTGGAAAAAATATCCTAACCAAAACTCAGCACAACTTTGTTGGATTTTGTACTCACTGCAATCCAGAAAAGTTTTCAGTTTGCAGCAACATATAAAGTAATCTATTTAGGCCATCTAACAAAGGATCGGGCTATTTGGCATGGCTTACATTTGCTTTTTGACAATCTTGTGTAAATTGTGTTACATTTTATGAAAATTTGTATGCCTTGCTAGGGCTTAACGAAAGCCTTATGCTGGAGAATAATATAATCTTTTGGTATCCTATATACAGAAGACTTGAGGTGCAAGTCTAGCTGTTATAGTCAAGCAAGTTGTGGCAAAATATGACGATTTGTAAATCTTTCAGCTGCAGTCATGAAGTTGTAACATTATTAATTGTAATATGATAACCATTCTTTTTCTTTCCTTGTTGCCATGTTAGTGGAAACGATCTGTACATCATTTATAGTTGTTTTTCCATTTGCTACAGACAGAAATGAGGGCAAGATTATATCTGCATGCTGATGAAATTCTCATATGTAAAACTACTGCTGCTGCCTGTAGTGAATTTACTTTTTCACTAGAAATATGTCGAGGAAATTACATTATCTCTAACATTTATGAAAACTGAGTTCTATAATTGAATTAAATTTTTCAGATGGTTTTATCATTCAAAGTAATATATATTGTAAACTGAATGAGAGGTTCAGAACTTCTTCCACCAAATTAACTACCAGCATTCCCATTTTTCAAAATGTGGACAGCAGGGCCGCTATGTATCACTCAACTCCTCTTAGATTTGGTGCTCATTTTATGCTTTCGAACTATAGTGAAAATTGTGAGGAAAACATAACTCCTATATATTACCTGGACTGAACCCTGCTGAGGAGAATGCAACAAAACCCATAACACCTCCGAAATGCAAGGAGACCTTTATTAATATAGCTCTGGCCAATATTAATGATATCCTCAGTGGCCTTTGTAAAGCAATTGAGATTCAAAACTCTCAGCAAGGAAGCACCCGCCACCCTGTTAACCTGCTACTTAGCAATTTGCAAGCAAGCCATTCAAACAATCAAAGGGCCATGAATGGGTGCCTTAATAAGAAAGAAGAAGAATTAGTGATTCTGAGGCAGTGTTACCAGAAATTATATCTACCACTGAAAGAATCATATCTACCGAACAAATCTGAAGATAAAGCACTGCTGCGTGCCAAAAATTTGAACATAGCTTCGGCCCCAAATGGCCCTAATCAGTCAAAAATTTCCATGCCGACAAAGGAGCTTGTTAAGGCTAACCTTGGGACATTCAAGTGGGATCCATGGGAGAAAGAATTATTGACTGGCATTTGAGCATATTGATGGCTTCTCTACTTCAGTATCAAGTAGAGAAGTATCAATGCTCCACAAATAGGAATTTGGGATGAATCTCATAGTTTTTATGTTGAAATCTATGCTCTCTCAACATACTATGTTAATGCTGTTTCTATGCTCAGCTAGTAATTCTTCTTGTTCTATTCGTTTTCTGTAAGCTTTCACTAGTTCAATACTATTCATGTTATGGATGTTTGGCATTCCATTCACTGGTCCTTTTACTCTCCCTCTCTAAGCTAAATACTTTGACAACAAATTTTGTAACCTTACTATCTTTTGAATAAATATTTAAAAAAAAAAAACAAAAGGTTTAGAACTAGCTCTTCGACTGGTTTAAACAGTGTCGGGAATAACTTACATGAGATCATTTTTAACCATTGTTCAACTCTACATTGTGTTTATGCATATGCATGATGAAGAAATGGCGAGTGTAGTTCAATTTTTGGGAGTACATTGACTACAGTTGATGTGGGTTTTTACCACCAACTTGTGGAATGGTTTGTTCCTCTTGAAAAGGGATCAAATTATCTTCAAGGCTCAGGGTATTGTTTAGGGTGTTGTTGAATTAGCTCAGGCACCTGGCTCTGTTTCCATTCAATGGGCTGCTCTTAGGAAAAAAATAGTTAAATTAATTTATATAACATTTTTCATCATTCTGTTTGATTATTGAAATAACAGAAATATTTATTAAGAAGCTCAAAATGATAATCTAATCCTTACTCTAATATTTTGTGTTAAAAAGTGTAGGAGAATTTGGAGATAGTGAGGAAATGAATGTTGGCCTCAACAAATACTTCACAATTGTTTGTTGAAGTTGCACGAATAGACAAACTGACAAGTAACGACTAGATCATGCTTGAATTATTAAAATGAATGATTTTACACTTTGTCAGGATGTGCACACAAGCATTACTTGGAAGCGTTAAACACAGAGCAAAGAGAGATTTTACAATAAACACATGCGAAAGCATGTCGATTTTATTACAGTTCTTAGACAATCCCATTCTTATTTGGGGGACAAATATTTACTTCCGACAGCTACTATTTTGGCTAATAGGCTTTTGGAACCAAAACCAGGACCCCTGCTACAGTTTATGCATCAGATATTTTGATAATTTTAGAAAACATTTCCTTAATTCTTTTCCAGATGTGATAATGTATCTAAACTAGGTCTATCTAGGCACCTGGTTATTGGTGATCTTCCCTGACCATGTCTTGCTGCTGTTCTCTCTTTATATTGTTGACATGTTCATGGAAAAGCCGTTATCTCCTGCACTGTGGTATCCAGTTGCAAAACTGAATTTTTATGAATTTCAGTCCTTTTCCCATAACTATTATGATTTTTTCTTTGCAGCTGTAACTTTCTTAATTTAGAATATTCAATTATCAATAAAAGATCAAAATTATGTGAGAAAAAATTTAAGCTAAGCACGCGGACAAAGTAATTGGAGAGGAAAAAAAAATATTACATGACCTAGTTTAATTCTACTTATGAGTATGACCCCTTTTTTTTATAAGAAAGTAAAAATCAAATGGAGTATGACCAATTTTTGTATATAAAAGTAAAAATCAAATGAAAAATATGAGTATGACCATTTTGTTTTTTGTTTTTTTTTTTTAGTAAAAATCAAATGAGAAATGAAGATGCTCCTAGTTTAATTGAGAACCAGCTCACATCAACATAGATTTTAGATGGATAGGTGAAAGATCTCTAAAGAAGGGTGGGTAGAGAGAATATGTTTTTTTCACATTGGCCGAACTAAATAACTTCATATTATATCCTAAAATGCTCTATGCATTTGACAATATTCAAGCTAGCTGAGATGTTTATGCTCTATGCATGTGACAATATTCAAGCTAGCTACTTACAGGAGATGTTTATGTATACCATACTTAAAGAAAAAATGTTTAAAAAGGTGGGGAACTTTTGTCAAAATCCACAATAGGAGAATGAACCTTCAAAGCAAAAATATAGTTGAGATTCCAATTAGGGCTTAATTGCACGAATCTTATCTTTTTCGATATCATTTCTTTACTTATGATGTTTATTCTTAAGGGTCGGAGTATTTTGATATGATCAACATTATTAATATATATCTCTCCCTCTATCTATATATTTCTTTTTTTAATTTATGTAAATTCTATTTTGCTCTGCGTCCTTGGATATTAACATTATTATTCATGTAGAGTCTTTTACTTTGTTCTCTTAAAAAAACAAACTTATTCAACATAGATATCAACAATATTCAATTCTAAATGTCACTTTGGAGGCTTGAACTTGGATCTCCATTATAAAAAACCCAATAAAATTTATTTTCTACATTTTATTTGTATTATTTATCTTATTCAATGTTTATTTTATTGTAAGTATTATTTTTAATTTGTTTATTATGATAAGTAGGAGGTATTTTCCATAGTGTGTCAAATTGTGATATTGCTATCAGAATTCAACTATGTAGTTTTTCAAATCAAACTCATTGACCCATGCTTCATGAGTAGTGGTTCACAAAAACACATCTCTCATGATAATGAATGGTCCACTTAGTACTCATTGCATCTAAATGATGCTCACAGGGGTGAAGCACTGGGCCTTCTCGGGAGGTCACTCGTCCTAGTACTACTCCACCTCAAGCGTGCTTAACCACAAAGTTTTTCCCAAGATTAAACAAATTTATTTAAAATATTTTTATTTTATATATTTTTTTTCTAAATTAACTTGGGTTAGACACCTATGAACCACAAAAAAAGGTGTTAAAGCTTGGGTTCTAGTAATGGGAAGTTTACTAGATTCATCCATGAACTACATCTTATATTGTTAATATTTCTTATACATACAAAAATAGGCCAAATATATTACACAACATTCTATATTGATATTTTTTTTTGCATGGCCACCCAAACTATTTCTACCATGGCCTAATCCAATTAACAAAAAGAAGATTGGTTCACCCTAGCTAGAGTAAGACTCATTTATACAATAAAAGAAGGCATTTCCTTAGTACTAACTACCTTACTTGGGCACTCATGACTTACATATAGTAATAGCCACCATCATATACTAGATCAAACAATAATAGTGGAGATCCAATAGTAGGACCTCACAACATTTGACTTCATCAATCTTTGCTTCTTTAGGGAATTTTGCATGTGGCACATTACCCAACATAGTTAGACACTCGAATAATGTGCCCTTGTTCTTCATGATTGTTGGAGGTGCTCCACTAAACAATCAACATGAACTTCAACTTGATTACTAAGATCCTCATAGTCATTATGCTATAAATAGGCATAAGTGCCATTGATAACATAGGTGCACAAGGTAAAGATTGTGCAATGTCAAAGACATTTCTTTTGTCAATGAACTAGCTTGGGTTTATAATAATCTTTAACATGACCTCTTGAATTGCTACAATCATCTTCTCAACTTTTTCTTAGCTAGATTTGAGTTCGAGCATCCAAGTATGCAATTTAGGATTCATCAATTTTTGTGTAATGTCCCCTTTTAATTCACAAAACTAAGTGCTATGTCTAGAGTTAGAATTAAAAAACTAGTTTATCAATAGTTAGAATAAAGCTAATTAGGCATGTAGTTACTTCCAATTAGGATTAAATAAATAAGGAAACAAACTTGTCAATTAATTATAATTGATTGAGGGAAGAACTTCGTTAGCCAATTGTCATTGATTGAGGAATGATTGCATATGATTGAGGAAGTTGAAATATTATTGTTGGGAGAGAAGAGAAGACATTAAAAGAAATTTGGAAACAAAATTATTTTCTTGGGTTGAACCTTGTGTTTCAACAATTGTGGCTTAGAGATGAAACCCTTCAAGTATAGAGATCATGTTTCTTCAAGATGTAAACCCTTAAGAAAAAAACCAAAATTTAGAATACCAATAGTGTCAAGTTTTGCACATGGGCATGTTTAGTAAGTTGATGAACTTCAATTGATTATGTATTGTTTGAAGAAATATTTAAAAAATACAAAAATATTGATCAATTAAAATAGTTTTGGATTTTTCTCTTGGCCACAATTATTTTTCTTGGTTATTTTTTTTATGTTACTAATAGAGGTCATCACACCTTGTAGAAAATCTACAAAATTTCTAGCTATTCTACTTCCACTCAATCTACTAGCCCCAAGAAAAAAATTCATTACTATCTTAACCTCCTCTTGAAGCCTCTTGACACCCCCAACTATATGCTCAACTGCCATTGATTTGGATGCCATTTGTAATACCTTCAAAAATTTACATATATGTGATCCAATTTGTAACTTAATTGTGAATGAAGGCCTATATCATAAGCCTAGATATTTGATCCAATTTCCCATACATGTCTCTTGCCATCCTTAATAATGATTGAAGTGTTGTGAAATCCTCTCAAATCTTCTCCCTATTTTGTAAATAATGGTGTTGTTGTCATTTGATTATCATTGAGCCTTCACCATCTTGTACTGCCCCAATGGTATTATAATCTAACATTTAAAATAAAAACACTCTAATTATCAAGTATTTATTTTATAATTATTATTTTTAATTTAAAGGGATAATAATATATTTAAAATTTGAGGATTTGGAAAAGATTAACATATAAAGATTGGAAAAAATCAAAAAAATAAGTAAAGGGACAATGGTACATCAAAATATTCTAGGAAAACAAATGAACCAAACTATAGGAAACACAATAGGAAGATTTAAAATTTGGTTTAGTATTTTCTTTATAAAACATATAGAAATATTTTTTTTGTGTAGAAAGGAACTCTTAGAAGATTCAAGATCCCAATAACAAATTCATATTGATCCCACTAAAAAAATCATCATATAATAAGAGTAAAACTTTCACTTGTCATTTAGAATTCCAAAACCTCCATCTAACTAATGCAAAATTGCTTCCTAAAAATCCATTAGCTAACAATGATGAAACAACTATGTCACATCTACAACCATCACAAATAATGATGCAAATTCCAATTTATTGTACATGTCATGATTTTGTCACTATCTAAACACACCACTTAGTTAAAGGTATGAAAGTGATGAATTTAAGGTTAAATTAATCAATTTTTTTAATCCAAATCATTGTGGATCATATCTTCTTTTTAGTAGACTTTAGGTTCCACAAAGTTAAGTGGTTTAGAAGATGTGTCAAGGATCCCCTCTTTCTTCTCATTGATTTATAATCTTGTTTCTTTTGGAGTCTTCCCTTTTTACTGGAGACTTTTGTTTCCACAAAGTTAAGTGGTTTAGAAGATGTGTCAAGGATCCCTTCTTTCTTCTCATTGATTTATAATCTTTTTTTTTTTTTTTGAGTCTTTCTTTTAACATTAATATGTTAAGAATCTTGTGGTTTTGTTTATGTTTCCTTATTTTTCGTATAACAATACATTTTCATCCAAGTTTAGATTCTTAGACATTAGTATTGAGTACATCTTTGTGAAAAAAAATAGGTTAAACTCGAAAGCATTCTTTCCAACCAGCTCCAAGATAGTAAATGTTTCATAAATTATTAGTTTGAACTTTTTAGATTGTAAGTCTCTCTTTACTTAAGCAAACCCATATCTTATTAATCATCTTAAATGTATTCTCTCCTTTAGTTGTTCTTTTACTTTGAGGTGGGTCTTTTAACCATCTCAATGAATTTTGTTGTTTTTATCACCTTTATATCTAGTGCAATCTTATTGTTGATCCAAAGTAAGTAAATCAAGTGTTCTTTTAAAAATGACTCATTAAAGGATGTGTGCATTACCCTATTGTATACGCATTATTTGTATAGTAAAGATTCAATCCAAGTTATACAATTTTTGTTATATTCTTAAACTTGTTGAACTAAACTTCTATTAACAAAATTTGCTTTCCTATTAGTTTTAGGGTGGGAGGATGTGCATCTTTGTAACTTGTATACATATTGTCACATAAGTTGTTAAAATTTTCCCACACAAAAGATATTTTTTAAAAATTATGGTCATAGGCAAACCAAAATATGCATAAATATTAGAAAAGAATAATTTAGTTATTTCATGTCCTTTTATTATTTTTCTACATAGAATTGTAGCATATTATGTTGAATCTATCATACAATAGTCATGCCCATGTTTGGACCCCAACAAAATTCATAGAGATGTCCCACAATTAAGAAGGCACATATACATGCATGTACAATTATTTATTTGTAAGGCCTATTCTATAATACCATAATTTACCTATATCATTTGATGATTTTAAAAACCTTCTTATTGCATCCTAGACTACTATACAGACATTTGTAAAACAGGCGTGGTTCTCAACTAGTATTTTTTAGTGATAAATCTTTGCCAATTAGAAAATAATTTGTATGGGCCAAATCAATTTTAGTAAATTTATGAAATGATTATGATCTAAATCACCAATAATTTAGGTTTATTGATCCTATCGGTGGTGGATCACTACAATATTATTTTGAAGCATCTATATCATAATATATTTTTCATAATATACCACATGTTTGTAATGTGGAATCACTTAGAATTTTGAACGCATGTTTCAATTTGTCAACATATTCACCGATTCCATTAAAATTTCACCCTATATAATGACCAATTTTATTAATACCAATATAACACCATGCTATGTTTGGGGCTATAATTGCCTTGAAATCACCACATATATCGTCTTCAACAATTTTTCTACATTTCTACAACTTTTATTAATTGATCACTTTTGGTGAGAGGATGCATCATTCCAATGTTCCATCTCAAATAAATTATCAGTTGTTGATCTTTGTAAATCTATCGTTTATAGGGTGATTCTAGAGGTTTGTGTTGAACACCCAAAATACTAAGGGGGGTGAACCAGTATTCACTGAAATTCTCACTTTATCAACTTAAGAATTCATTCAAAGCATTGTATAGAACTTGTAGTAAATGAAAGGTGCATATAAAGAATGCATCACATCAAAGAACACAAGAACACCAAATTTACGTGGAAAACCCTAGAAAAGGAAAAAGAACGGTGAGGATTAGCTCACAATATATTATAATTGGTTACAATGTTTGATATAGAAAGGTGGATTCATTGTCCAAGGACTCATTGTCCAAAAAAGAGAGGCTCGTTGTCGATGGCTCACTGCCAAAGGGCTCACTACAAAGAATAGAAAAGATAGAAGAAAGGGTGGCTCATTGCCAAAGATGAACTGCTAACAATGCATCAAACCTATGTTGAAGATACAATTCTAATTAAGCTCTAAAAATTGACTTAACACACTTCATACTTCACCATAATTACACTTCACACTTCAGTCTACATCAGATCTCGCACACACACTTAACACATCATGTGTATATCTTCTCACAAGGAATTAACCTTGTATATATACCACAACCAACCAAAACATCAATTAGGTCGGCCTAATTAGATGTACCGTAAACCACATACCCTATTGGCTCAAAACACCAACAAAAATTCCTTCTGAAAAGAACCAAAACATGTACACCGTTAAAATAGGTTAGCATGACCCAAAATAACTCCCATAAATCCGCTCCTTTCATACTTCAACTTTGCACGACCCCAAAACCTTTAGGTCGACACATATAAGTAATGATTGAATGAACCAATTATTCATTCACAACTCGACGCATAGACCACCAAAACACTTTCCACTTGGAGCACACATTCTTCTAACACTTGTAAACACTTACTAGAGTTGCATAACATATTATTCATCTGCAATGGAATGAGGAGCATTCTGACATACACTTTGTATCAATAACACTGTCATTACAAAGTTGATACTCTTTCAATATTATCTTCAACTGCAAAAACATACAACCTTGAATTGACAATATTCTTCATATCGGAGCAATGCAAACCATAAAAATGGTTCACTATAACACTGAACTGTACACTAGGATAGGCAAAATCTCTAAAACACTTGGTCTTCACTGGACCAATAATTCACATTTCTACCATGGGTTGTCATCAATGACAACACCATAAATTTTCATTCTCATCAATCTTCATCCATACATCATCATGCTCATGTTGCCAACAATCTCTCAATGACAAAGCTCATGTTTCCAACAATCTCCCATTTGTTATTGATGGCAACACGCTTTCTCTAAGACTTCTCAAACTACTCTAACTACTCCTCTCCACCTTTATTACTCTCCCCCTTTGACATCAAGGGAAAAGGTCTCACTAAACATACATACATACATACTCCTCCTAACTGATATGTATAGACATAAGAGTAACTCCCCCTTACTACATCTCTCCTATACAACAAACTTATCCAACAATCTTTTCCTTAGGAAATATCAAGTGGCTCCCCCTAACAATGTTATCCATCAAAAATGATAAAAAAAATGTATTGCAACTTTATCCACTACTTCCACATATGTACATTGAAATAAAAAAACTACGTAAACAAAACAATAATGTACACCTTGAGCTATCAGACAATAAAATACCCTTGTTAGAGACCTTCATTTTGGCGAGGTGTGCCTCCCAATCCTTCTTTCCAAAATCCCAATCCTTCTTGGCGAAGGCAAGTATACTGCACTGATTCTCAAACTGAATAAGGAGATCTACTCCTTAATCTAGAGAACTAGGCACTAGATTCTTTTGTGCCACCTTATTTGCACTAGAAAGCACTCCAATCAAGGATGTAAGCCTTTCACTCACCAAGTCTTTGAGCTAGCTATACCGCATAATGATTTTCTCTTTTTTTTCTTGCAATAGGAAGAACTATCCATGCAGGTTCTTAATTGTCACCCTTGTTGCACCATCTGCATCATTAGTTGGATCATAAGAATCAAAGGCCTAAGCTATTTATGACTCAATTGAGTCCATTTGATCTTTTATGCTCCTTATGGAATTAGGCCATTTCAAGAAAAACTGAAAAAAACTTTGGCTTCTTCCAAAAATTTATGGACTTCCTTCAAGTTACCTTACAACTTGCCATGTGCAACACTACATTTATCAAAAATATTGGTCAATCTCTTATCATTGACCTTCTTTTCCATTTCCTTTTCCAATTTCTCTTCAAAATCAGTAGAATATTCCTTAAAGGAATCCAACTACAACTCCAAATTTTGTACACCGAATAGAGAATCATCAATAGTTACATCGAGAATACCTTCTTATAGTACCTTAACTACTTCCTCAATCAACTCTGCACTCGTTTGGTGTTTTTGTAGTATTTCCTTCCTTATGGAGGCATGAAAAGCATCACCAAGTTGTAACTTATACAGGGGAGAAATCTTGCTCATATCTACTTGACCTTATTGCATTGGAATTTGGAGGATTTGTGCAGATACCACCAGTTCAAACTACAACTACATATCTAATAGATCCTTCAACGAATCTCCAAAGGTTCTAGAGGATTCACCAATAATTTTAGCATTTTCTCCCTCATTAATCTCACTCTTCTCTTTCTCACCACTGTTAGAACATGCTTCAACATTATTCTCTTCTTCTGTAGACTTCTCACTATCTGAAGGAGTCAAGTTTTAAAAAATTTGTGCCTCTATCTTGTCTGGGACTTCTTGCTTCTCTTTTTCTCTCTACTTAGTTTTTTTTTCCATATCCGAAGGAGGCAAATTCTAATCATTTTAAGCTTCCTCTTTCTCTAGGGCTTCTTGCATATCATCTTTCTTCTCTTCTTCAACAAAATTCTCCATGATTGGAGGGGTATTATCAGTAACCATGTCTTCCTGTGCATTATCATCTTCATGTGCATGCTCATGTTGTGCATTATCAGTCTCATTGCTTTCTTGGATAGATGAATTATTTTGCATTTGATCTCCACTATTCGGAGGGACTCCCAACCCTTTAGCAAGTTCTTCAACCTTCCACAAAGTTTCATTCTTCAGTCTTTCAATGTCTTCTTTGTCTTTGCTCATTAGAGTATTGACTCTTTGATTTGTTCTAAATTTCCTATTGTACAGTTTATACAATTTTCATATGTCTTCATGTGTTAGAGAAGAACCAATCTTCTCCAAGGAAAATTCCTTTATCTTCGCATATTCTTCAATAGATTCTTGTCTTCTTGCAATTAAAACATTTTTCAAGTCATTAGACAATTGATCCTCAATTTTATCCAAGTTAGTGTCAAATGTTACCATGTACTTAACGATCGCCTCTTCAATGCTTCCTTATCTTCATCATTAGAATCTAAATATATTTTAGTTGTCTCTTCCAAGAGACCAAATTTTAAAATGCTATTAAATAGTGCTTCAAATTTCAAGGGGCTATGTTCCCTTGCCAAAGGGGAATTTTCTTTCGTCTCTCCCTTACCTTTAGGAGATTTTTCTCCTTCACCTAAACTCTTTTCTCTTCTTAGAAAAACAAAACCTTTCTTTTCTTTCTACACTTCATCTTCACTCTCAGTATCAACAATATCAACCTTTGTTATCTTGGCACTAGTCTCTTCCACAGTGCCTTGAGACTTCTTGTTCTAGATCAGTTGTGGCCCTTCTTCTTCTACATCTTCCCCATCCTCACAACTAATGTATCTTTCTATGGTGGCCTTTTCTTTTCTTCTACTCTTAGGAGGCATTTGTTGTACAAATGGGCCAAATGTTTCTTTCTTCTTTGAGCTTCCTACAACATTTTTTCTAGAGGATTTAGGAACAGTGGGAGAGGGGTCAGAGGTCCTAATTGACCTTCTTGTGCTTAGATTAAACTATGGAGCAATAGTAGTAGCTTTTGATTTCTTTGCAGAACCCTTATGAGTGTCCACTATCTCTCTGTTATACCCAAAATGAAATTTTTGGCATTCTGCTTAAATTGAGCTAAACAATGTAAAAATGCCATCAAAAGTACGTTTTAGGTCAAAACAAACATGAAGTCTTTGTGGGTTTATGTCAAAGAACCTATGGTTAAAATTCTGGAAAAATGAAAATTAGGGTTTTACACCCCTATTTTTATGGAAACCCTAGCAAATAGGACCTTCCCATAAATGATTGAAAATAATTCTGATAGGGTTAATTACCTTCACGATCACACTGATCAAGTCAGAATTATCAAAAAACATTTTTTACTCTAGTGGGTCTATTTCTATTTTTTAGGAACAAAGTTAGGAGCTCCGCAACCATTAATGGCAGATTGGCCAGTACCAGGTGCTGAAAGCTAAACCTCAAAAGCTTCAATGAAGAAACCATGGTGGAAAATGATGAAAATGATGTTGTTCAATGAAGGAGATTCTCAAAACAGAAAAGGCCAAAATTTGGCTGTCTGGAAAGTGCACGTTTTGTCTACCAAGGCAAAACACAGTCTACAGTGGCTAAAAGCGCCCCTCTTGAAGAAAGGACCCTTGGGTCTTAGAGGGAAAATCAAATCATTTGGCACCTCCAACTCAATCATCCTCTTCACTTTCATGCTAGCTCGACAACGAAACAATCGGCAAGATCATCTGATTTAGGGATCATTGACCAACCGTCAGCAACGTATGGAGGATCCATCAACGACAAATATGCCAAATCAAAGAGCTTCAAGGTAAAAGCGCCCCTGCTGCTTAGGGGCACCCCTAAGTTGCAGGCACCAAATGAATCCATAAGCAACAACTCTATACATGATATCTTTCTAATTTCCTCCCAGCTACGTGATCAATCCGACAGCAAGTCCATAAGACACACCAAACGATCACGAGTTGAGATCAAGCAGAAAAAGCCAAAATTGAAGAACTGGAAAGACAAGCCAGAAAATGACTAAGGCATGGCTAAAAGCACCCCTCTTGAAGAAAGGCGCCTTTCCTGAAGGCATCCAGATTCAGCCGGAATCTTCACTGCCTTCCAGGATGACCTTCTCAGCTATGACCTATCTCGTCAGCAAATCTATCAGCAAGAACTTTCGACAAATCAATCAACTGATGGAGGAGGTCAAAGTCAAGCAGTCCATAGCCAAGATGAAACCAAGCAAAAGCCAGCAGGGGCGCCCTTTAGTTTGAAGGCCCAAAACTTGCTAGCTTCAACTGAGAAGTCAATCATCCTGAGCAGACCTAACCGACTACCCAATACATCATCAAGCAGAGTCATCTGATTCATCTAACATCGGGAACATCAGATCAAAGCAAAGAAGGTCTGAAAAGGTTAAAACAAAGAACAATCAATGAAAATTAACTAAGGCATTGTCAAAAGTGCCCCTCTTAAGGAAAGGCGCCCTTCTTCTTGGAGACCTAAACTCAGTTTTCTGAGTTAACCCCTCCCAGGCATATCTAATCATGTTGATCCTGCCTCAATAACAAAACTGCCAGCCACTGCCTGAGATCAACTGAGTAACCTGAATCAAAGATCAAACGAGAGTACTTCAGCTTGCAAAATGGACGAAAATGATCAACTTCAAGGATGGACGCCTAAAATAAGTCAAAGCAAAAGTGTTGACTTGAGTTACCAAATTCGGAGCCAAAAAGAGACCAAACACTCCACAATCAGTGGAAATCATCTTTTGGAACTCCAGATTAGGCCTGAATCATGAATTGTCTTCTCCCAAGATTGCTTCCAGAGACAAATTATTGCAAAATGGCAGTTTATAACTTCCAATCCATCTTCTGTCTATTTCCTCTATTTCTATCTATATTTCTTTTGCATGTCATAGGAAACGATAGATTATCACAGATCTGGCCAACTGGGTATGATCAGCGCAACTTTTCCAACAAAACCCATATGGTAGATTTTTTCAGAAAAAGTAGCCTTGCTGCTCCTATTTTTTAGGGTTTCTGGAAAAAGTCATAATATTGAAAAACAGACAAACTGGATTTGTTTGGCTTTGAAGCACGAACAAAACCCATGTGTTAGATTTTTTCGAGAAAAATCACTTTTTGGTACCCCTGCTGCCTCTGCTACCAAAGGGCTTTTGCATGCCAACGAAAAACTCATTTTTCTGAATTTCTGACGATCTGGGTTTGTCTAGAAAATCATTCTTAACAAAACCCATGTCTCAGAATTTTTCGTAAAAACTACCCCCCGACGAGGCTATTTTTAGCAGTTCTAGAAAAGTGTCAAGACAGGGTCAAGTGACCAGTCAATATTCAAGGTTTTCAAAATGCAATACTCTCAGGTACAATACAGGACCAAAACGGTCCTATACCATGATTACCTGAAAACGAATGACATAGACTTATGGCAAAAAAATCCAGAGGTCAGTTCTGAGGATTTGGAGGACATGAATCAGATCACATTGTAGAACATCGAAGAATCCAGTTTCTTTCAAGCAACATCTATTTCAATCACCTTACAAAGAATTGAGCTTGTAACTGCTTGCACAAAGCATTACAACCCGACTACAAGAGAGATCATGTCAGTAGACAGGAGGGTGATTTGCAGCTTAAAACCGACGGACATAGAGACTTGTTTTGCAATTCCACCATGCCCTACCAAGAAGGTCATATCTGTGATAGAATGTGAAAAAGAATTCGAGGCTTCGAAGGACGAGTGTTCTCTTATAATGGCCCAACATTGGTTGAAAACAAAGAGAACCAGCTTGCCTAGATTGGTTGGGAGAGGAGAATTCAAAGACGAGTACGGAATGCCAATCACCCTACTCAGAAGAGTCACTAGGCAAGAAGAGGGAAAATCCTTCCAACCATGGATGTTCTACATTATTGAAAAAATAATCAGCAGGAAAGAACACTACGACTGGGCCTCTCTGATCAATGACACACTCCACCAACAATTCACCGGGTTTCTAGAAGAGCACCATTTCCACATGTGTTCATACCTAGTCTACCTAATAGCCTTCCAAGGCGATTTAAGAACATTAAACACTGTGGGAACCTTGGGTGTGCAAAAGGTCCAAGAATACTTTCCTCGCTTGGAGTTCACTCTAGCGGAAAGACACTTCAAAAACATAAATGACCTTTTTCACTATGCACACCATGCACGAGCTAGACCATGAGATACATGTGCGTATTTCACCAGCAGCTAAGGCAGCAATGGTGGACTGGGTGAATTGGTTCATTCAATTCCCCACTTTCACTTACATGCGCGTGTATAGCTACAATGGTCACCCCGCCATGATGCCACGCTACCCCTCAGGAAAGGTAGTGTTCATGGAATTCTTGAGGTAGTTGGCCAAAGTTCACTCTTACCTTCACATAAAGAAGAAGTCTGCTACAAACTTTCCTTTCCAGATGGGATTCTATAGATGCAGGATTGCAGCCGATGCCAGGTTGATAAGCCAGAAATAGTGAGATTTAATCTCAAATACCTCATTGACAGGAGGCCATCCTATGACCCTAGAGGCATCTTCACAACACACCTTGAGCAAAGATCATCTCATGAACCTTTCATGGAGGATTTTTGGGTCAACTGCGAGGATGAGTTCGAAGTGAGAAGAAGGAACAATAGCAGATTCAAGCTCTCACAGATTGTAGAATTCATGTCAGAGGACATCGAGGGCTTATCTGATGATGAAGAACAAGTCATTCTTTCTTCCTTCTTCACGGGTCTAGTGGATTCTCAACCACTCGGCAAAGTATACTAGTACACGAAAGAGAGTATGTCTATTGAGGAAAGAACGAGTAGAGTAATTCGACACAATCAACTCTACCTGGACAGTAAAAGGACAAGGAAGGTAGTACTTCCCTAATCAGAGCTGCCAGCGGTTCAGTTTACACTACCTTCCTTGTCTAGGAGGAAACCCAGACAGAAGAAGATGAGCATTCTTCTAGAAGAAAATGCGGATGTCAGGGAGCACATGGGGAAGAAGAGGAATTTCCAGCAAAAGTCGGCAAGAGGTATAGGTGGAGACAACCACCAATTTACCTGAAATAGTTGAGACTGTTGTAGCTACACCAGAACCAATGATTGAAATAATCATTGCAGAGATGGAACCCATTGTAGAAGAAGTTGCAGCAGAAGTAGTGCCTGTGATAGAAACAGAGCCACCGTCTTCACCACCATCACAGAGGTCATAAAGTCCTATTGATTTGGACTCGCCACCATGAGATGTTGCCACGGCACAGTCTCATTCTTCCAGCATTCAAGGGGCCTATTTTCCTCCTCCCAGCAATGCTAGCCAAGATTCTATCTGGCTGGAAAGCTCGCTTGGGAGGAAAAGGGAGAGACCTTCTTATCAGCTTGACTTATCTGAATTCCATCATGTCCCACAAGACATGCCGACAAAGAAGTTGAAGAAGTAGACCAATGGAGAGAAGAATGCAGAGAACGAGGTTGTCATGGAGACTGCTGCCCCACCTGAAGACAAAGATATACATAATGTGAGGGTTGAGGATTTCACGCTTTCAAAGGTGAACCTTGGAAAGACCACTCGACAGGTGGAGGCAGACCTTCTTGGAATCACCTCAATGAGCATCAAATAAAGGATGACAAAGGATGGACAAGATAAAGCAGCCTTGAAGGCTGGAATCCATCAGCTGAAATTGTACATTTCAAGTTTGATACATGACATTCCCAACACCTCGGCCTTGCCTCAAGGATTATTGGATCTCCCAGCTGAAAGAAACCATCACCAGTTGATCACAGATGGAAAACACTTGAGACGTCAAGTGGATGAGTTTGTCGTCAAAGGAAGGTGTGTATTAGTAGAAGCATATCAGTTGAGAGACAGAGCACATGGACTTCCATCCGAAATCCAGCAGTCAGATTTGAAAGCAGCTCAAGAGAGGCCGAGAGAGGAAGTGACAGTTGCTGATTTGCAACAAGCATATGAATCAGTTACAACCACTGAAAACAAACACCATCTCTTTGAGTGGAAAGAACAGGTGGCATACAAGGTGAGAGCCTATGATGCCAACTCTGTAGAGCTGATTGACTATAGATGCTTCGTAGCCAATATTATCAACTTTGCAAGAACGTTGGTAATATCCCTCCTTGAGTTAGAATATCAAAGAGAAGGAGGGGAATATGTTGAGCTCGAAACGGTGCAGACACGGTTCCAAGATGTCATCCGATCTTCATTCCTTGAAGATCCCAATGGCTGCAAATTAGCCAAAATTGCAGCCATGTCTATCCAGTTAGATGAAGCAGCTGCCCAATGCATAACCTATCATCAGCAGCTTGCAATGGGTGAAGAAATGCTTAGACGCCACATAGTCACCTTGAAAAGCATTAATTGCCTGGAGGCCGAAGAGGTCAACGACTGGATAAATACTTTGTTGACCACTGGTGAAGAGGTGTAAAGCACCAAGGAAGGACGTCCTACCCTCCAAATGGCATTAATTATGACTGAAGTCAACTTGATGCCCCTTTCCAAGTTGACTCTAGATCTCCACAGATCATGCATGTCAGATCCCACTAATCTAGGATATCTATTTGACTCCCACGATTTGTGGATCTCAGATCTCCTCAAAAGGTGGATGTCTATTTGGAGACATATTTGTAACATAAGTTCACTTTTAGTTAGGTGTCAGTCAACTGAGGTAGTCTTCCAGTTTGACTTTTGTTTAGTTTCAGTTAACTGAAGTAGATTTCAAGTTAACTACTTGGTTTCCTACTGTTAAACATAGGAATAAATCTTGCTGATTGGCAAGAATTGTTTGTTAACTCAAGGATATTTTAGGGTTGCCTACTCCTTTGAGTTTCTATAAATAAGAGCCTTAGGTTCTTTATTTGTTTAACCTTTATTTGCTAGCAAAATTATTGTGCCACTATTGCCAGAGTTCGCTTGTTTATATCTGTTCACTCTTGGATGAGAGTTCGTTGGTTGATCTCAATTGTGCATGATTTCGTGCCTTTGTTGTCCCGACCTTTGTAATTCTTTGGAGAACTTTGAAGA